>JAJOOS010012582.1:0-32695 GCA_029582725.1 Solanum chiquidenum
AAACCATAAAAAAACCAAAAACCCTGAAATTTAAAAAACTCTAGGATCTAAACCCTATCAACCCTAAACCGTATATGCTAAACCCTAAAAATACAAAAAAAAAACTAAGCCCTAAACCTTAAAACCTATAAAACCCTAAAAAACCTTAACAAAAATGTTAAAGCCCTAATGCTCTAAACCCTAAACACATATATATAAATAACCCGTAACCTAAAACCCTAAACCTAAAGAAAACCTTAAGCCCCAAACCCTAAATCCTAAACCTAACCCTAAGAAAACCTAAACCCTATATCTTAAGAAATCCAAAATCGTATAAAGCCTAAAAACCATTTAAAACCCTAAGCTCTAAACTCTAAATCCTGAAAATTCATAAACCCTAAACCTTAAGAACACAAAAAAACCCTAAGTTCTAAACCCTAAACCATAAAAACCTATGAAACACTTAACCCTTAAAAACCCGTAAACCTAAAAAATTCAAAGCTCTAAACCATATAAAGCCCTAAATCATATATGCTAAACCCTAAAAAAACCCTAATCCCTAAACCCTAAACCTGTAAAATCCAAAAAAACATAGATAAAACCCATAACCTAAAAATCTCAAAGCCCTAAACCATAAAAACCTAGATTAAACCCTTAACTTAAATCCCTAAATCTAAGAAAACTCTAAGCTCTAAACCCTAACCGAAAACCCAAAATCCTAAACCTAAAACCCTAAACCCTAAACCTTGAGAAACCCTAAATCATGTAAATCCTAAAATAAATCCTAAAAACCATTTAAACCTACAAAACCCTAAGCTCTAAATAATAAATCCATAAACCCTAGACCTAAAAAACACAAAAGACCCCTAATCCCTAAGCCCTAAACCCTAAAACACCCTAAGCCCTTAAAAAACCCAAAAACCCCTAAACCTAAAAAACTCTAAGCTCTAAACCCTATATAACCCTAAATCGTATATGCTCAACCCTAAATAACTCAAAAAACCGTAAGCCCTAAACGCTAATAAAACCTAACCAAAAATACCCAAAGCTCTAAATGATAAAAATCAAGATAAATGCTTAACCTAAATCCCTAAACCTAAAAAAACGCAAAGCCCTAAACATTAAACCCTAACCTAAAACCCTAAGAAACTCAAAACCTTAAACCTTAAGACACCCTAAATACTATAAACCCTAAAATAAACTCTAAAAACCATTCAAAAACCCTACATAACTCTGAGTTCTAAACCCTAAATCCTAAAAATATGTAAACCCTAAACCTAAAAAACCCAAAAAAACCCTAAACTGTAGAAACCCTAAGAAACACTCAACTCTTAAAACCCATAAAAACACCAGAAACCCCTAAACCTAAAATAGCTCTAAGATCTAAACCCTGTAAAGACCTAAATCATATACGCTAAATCCCAATAAACACAAAAAAACCCTAAGCCCTAAACCCTAAACCTCTAAAACCCTAAAAAACTTTAACCCAAAAAACCCAAAGCCCGATACCCTAGAAACCTAGATAAAATCTTGACCTAAAACCCACAACCTAAAAAAGCCCTAAGCCCTAAACTAAAACATAAAACTTTAAATCCTAAACCTAAAACACGAAGAAACCCTAAACCCTAAACCTTAAGAAACCCTAAATCCTATAAACCCTAAAAACCATTTGAAACCCCTACAAAACCCAATGCTCTAAACCCTAAATTCTAAAAAGAGCAACTTTCACATATAGCAAACGCAAAATTCATATTTATATGCTATAGCAAAGTTTGCATAATTGCGCTCCATAGCAAACATATATATGTATAATTCGCTATACATATACAAAAAAAAATAGTTGTATAATTCGCTATACATATACAAAGAAAGCAGTTGTATAATTCGCTATACATATACAAAAGAAAGCAGTTGTATACAAAAGATCAATTGTATAATCTATGTATGTATAAAATGAGAAAGAGAGAAAGGCAAAAGAAAACTAGGCAGGGAAATATTTGTATTGTATAATTATAAGTGTATAGGACGAAGATATATGTATTTTCATGTGTATATACAATTTTCTCTCGCTTTATACAAACAGAAGCACAATTTATACATTTCGTTTATGTTTGTATAAGCGAGAGAGGCGGGGGTGGCGAGCGAGATTTGGGAGAGTGGCGAGCGAGATCTGGGAGAGGGGAAAGAGGGGAATGAAAATATATGTATATATACAATTTCCTCTCGCTTTATAAAAACACAAATGCTTTTTATACATTTGTGTTTGTATAAAAGCGAGAGAGGCGAGCGAGACTGCCACCAAATGAGAGTGGCGAGTGAGATTCCACCAGGGAGAGTGGCGAAAATAACAATAGTTTGCTATAGGGTAAAATTAAATCAAAGTATATTTATAACATTTAATTTGAATTAATAGTTTTCTATTATATACAATTTTCCCTTCTAAAAATTCGTAAACTCTAAACATAAAAAACACAAAAAATCCTAAACCCTACACCGTAAAACCCCTAAGAAACACTTAACCCTTAAAATCCCGTAAACCTAAAAAACTCAAAGCTCTAAACCCTATAAAGACCTAAATCATATATGCTAAACCATAAAAAAAAAATCTAAGCCCTAAACCCTAAACATATAAGACCTTAAAAAACTTAGGTAAAACCCTTAACCTAAAAAATTCCAAGCCCTAAGCCCGAAAAACCTTGATAAAACCCTTTACCTAAACCTCTAAACCTAACAAAAACCCTAAGTTCTAAACCCTAACCTAAAACTCAAATCCTACACCTAAAACCTTAAGAAACTTCAAAGCCTAAACCATAAGAAATACTAAATCCTATAAACCCTTAAATAAACCCTAAAAACAATTTAAAACACCTAAACAACCCTAAGATCTAAACCCTAAATCATTAAAATCCATATACCCAAAACCTAAAAAAAAAAAAAAACCCTAAACCCTAAAACACCCTAAGAAACACTTAACCCTTAAAACCCTAAATTCCAGAAACCCCCTAAACCTAAATAAACTCTTAGCTCTAAACGCTATAAAGCCCTAAATTATATATACTCACCCCCAAATAATACAAAATAAACCTAAGCCCTAAAAATCGTAAACCTGGAGCCCTAAAAAATAAAAACCCAGATAAAACCCTTAACCTAAATCCCTAATCTTAAAAAACCCAAAGTCCTAAACCCTAAATCCTAAACCTAAAACCCTAAGAAACCATAAATCCTAAAACTGAAGAAACCCTAAATACTATAAATTCTAAAATTAACCCTAAAAACAATTCAAAACCCCTACAAAACTCTAAGTTCTAATACCTAAATCGTAAAACTCCGTAAACCATAAAACTAAACAACACAAAAAAACCCTAAAAGCTAAAACATCTTAAGAAACACTTAACACTTAAAAACCCAAAAACCCTAAACCTAAATAAACTCTTAGCTCTAAACGCTATAAAGTCATTAATCATATATTCTAAACCCTAAAACACACAAAAAAAAAACAAAAAAAAAACCCTAAGCCCTAAACCCTAAACCTATAAAACCCTAAAAAACTTTAACCTAGAAAACCTAAAGCCCTAAACCCTAAAAACGTAGATAAAATGGTTAAACTCAAAGCCTAAGCCCTAAACCCAAAATCCTAAACCTAAAATCCTAAGAAACTCAAAACCCTAGACCTTATGAAATCCAAAATCCAATAAACCCTAAAATAAACCCTATAAACCATTTGAAACCCCTACAAACGGTAAGCTCTAATCCCTAAAACCTAAATATTTGTAAACCCTAAACCTAAAAAACACAAAAAAATCTAAGTCCTAAACCCTAAACCATAAAAAACCCTAAGAAACACATAACCCTTAAAACCCCTAAAAAAAATCAAAAAACCCTAAACCTAAAAAACTCTAAGCTCTAAACCCTATAGAGCCCTAAATCGTATATTTTAAACTCTAAAAACAAAAAAACCTAAGCCTCAAACCCTATACCTATAAAACCCTTAAAACCATAACCTAAAAATCCCAAAGCCCTAAACGATAAAAATTGAGATAACTCCCTTAACTTAAATCCCAAAACCTAAAAAAATCCTAAACCCGAGCCTAGATCCTTAGATCCTTAAGAAACCCAAAATCCTAAACCTTAAGAAACCCTAAATACTATAAACCCTGAAATAAACCCTAACAACCATTCAAAACCCTAAGCTCTAATCCCTAAATTCTAAAAATCCGTAAAAACTAAACCTTAAAAACACAAAAAACCCCTAAATCCTAAAACACCATAAGAAACGCTTAACCCTTAAAAACCCTAAAAAACCCAAAACCCTTAACCCAAAAAAAACACTAAGCTCTAAACCCTATAAAGCCCTAAATCATATATGCTAAACACAAAAAAAACATAAGCCGCCCTAAACCCTAAACATATAAAACCCTAAAAAACCTTAACCCAATAAACCCAAAGCCCTAAACCCTAAAACCTAAATAGAACCCTTAACCTAAAAAACTCTAAGCCCTAAACCCTAACTTAAAACCCTAAATCCTTAACCTAAAACCCTAGGAAACGCTAAATTCTACACCTTAAAAAACCCTAAATCCTATAAAATTTAAAATAAACCCTAAATTCCATTTGAAACCCCTACCAAATCCTAAGCTCTAAACCCTAAATCCTAAATATTTGTAAACCCTAAACCTAAAAAGCACAAAAAAATTCCTAAACCCTAAACCTTAAAAAACCCTACGAAACACTTAACCCTTAAAGCCTTAAAACCCCATAAACCTAAAAAACTCAAAGCTCTAAACCCTATAAATCCCTAAATCATAAATGCTAAACCCTTAAAAACACAAAAAAAACCCTAAGCCCTAAACCCCAAACATATAAAACCCAGAAAAACATAGATAAAACTCTTAACCTAAAAAACCCAAAGACCTAAACTCTAAAAACCTAGATAAAATTCATAACCTAAATCCCTAAATATTTTAAAACCCTAAGCTCTAAACCCTAACCTAAAATCCAAAATTCTAAACCTAAAAGCCTAAGAAACCCTAAACTCTAAATCCTATAAATACTAAAAACCATTTAAAACACCTACAAAACCCTATGCTCTAAACCCTATATCCTTAAAATCCATAAACCCTAAGCCTTAAAAACACAAAAAAATATCCTAAGCCCTAAACCCTAAACCCTAAGAAACACTTAACCCCTAAAAACCCTAACAAAACCCCTAAAACCCCTAAAGCTATAAATATATAAGCTCTAAACCCTATAAAAGCCTAAATCGTATATGCAAAACCCTAAAAAAGACAAAATAAAAAACCTAAGCCCTAAACCCTAAAAAACCTTAACCTAAAAAGCCCAAAGCCCTTAACCCTAAAAACCTAGATAAAACCTAAAACCCTAAACCTAAAAAAACCCTGATTCCTAAACCCTACACTTAAACTAAAACTCTAAATCCTAAGAAACCTTAAACCCTAAACCTTAAATCTTATAAACCCTAAAATAAACCCTAAAAATCATTTAAAACCTCTACAAAACCCTAAACTCTAAACCCTAAATACTAAAAAAGCTTAAACCATAAAAACACAAAAAACACAAAAAACACAAAAAACACTATGACCTAAACCCTAAAAATCCCTAAGAAATACCTAACCCTTAAAACCCCCAAAACCCCTAAACCCCTAAACCTAAAAAACTCTAAGCTCTAAAACCTATAAAGCCCTAAATCATATATGTTAAACCCTAAGAAACACAAAAAAAACCCTAAACCCTAAACCCTAAACTTCTAAAACCCTAAAACACCTTAACCGAAAAAACACAAAGCCCAAAACCCTAAAAACCTAGTTAAAACCCTCAAACAAAAACCGTAAACCTAAAAAAAACCTAAGCCTTAAACCCTAAACCCTAACCTAAAACCCAAAATCCTAAACCTAAATCCCTAGGAAACCCTAAACCCTAAACCTTAAAAGACTCTAAATCCTATACGCCCTAAAATAAATCTTAAAACCATAAGCTATAAATCTTAAATCCTAAAAATCCATATACCCCAAACCTAAAATACACAAAAAAAACCTAAGCCCTAAACCCTAAAACACCCTAAGAAACACTTAACCCTAAAAACCCCAAGAACTCCTAAACCCAAATACTCTAAGCTCTAAATCCTATAAATCCCTAAATAGTATATTCTAAACCCGAAAAAACACAAAAAAACCCTAAGCGCTAAACCCTATATGCTAAACTTGATATAAACCCTATAAAACCCTAAATTGTATATGCAAAAATCCAAAAAAACACAAAAAAAAACCTAAGCCCTAAACCCTAAAAAACTTTAACCTTAAAAACCCAAAGCCCTAACCCCTAAAAACTTAGATAAAACCTTAACCTTAAATCCTAAACCTAAAAATCCCTAAGCACGAAACCCTAAACCTTAACATAGAACCTTAAATCCTAAACCTTAAACCCTAAGAAACCCTAAACCCTAAACCTTAAGAAACCCATAATCCTATAAACATTAAAATAAACCCTAAAAACCATTGAAAACCCCTACAAAACCCTAAGCTCTAAACCCTAAATCCTAAAAATTCATAAACCCTAACCCTAAAAAACACAAAAAAACCCCAAGCCCTAAACCCAAAAAAACCCTAAGAAACACTTAAACCTTAAAACCCCTAAAAAACAAAAAAACCCTAACCCTAAAAAACTTTAAGCTCTAAACCCTATAAAGCCCTAAATCGTATATGCTAAACCCCAAAAACACACAAAAAAAACCCTAAACCCTAAATCCTTAACCTATAAAACTCGAAAAAACCCATAGTACTAAACCCTAAAAATCTAGATAAAGCCCTTAACCTAAAATCCTAAACCTAAAAAACCCCTAAACCCTAACCTAAAACAATAAATCCTAAACCTAAAACCTTGAGAAATCCTAAACCTTAAGAAACCCTAAATCCTATAAACCCTAAAATGAACCCTAAAAACTATCTAAAACCCCTACCAAACCCTAAGCGCTAAACCCTAAATCCTTAAAATCCATAAACCCTAAACCTAATAAAATCCTAAAAAAACTTAACCTAAAAAACCCAAAGCCCTAAACCCTAAAATCCTAGAAAAACACGCTTAACCTAAAACCCTAAACCTAAAAAAACCCTAATCCCTTAACACTAAACCCTATTCTAAAACCCTAAATCATAAACCTAAAACCCTAAGAAACCCTAAACCTTAAGAAACACTAAATCCTATAAACCCTAAATTAATCCATAAAATACATTTAAAAATACTACAAAACCCTAAGCCGTAAACCCTAAATCCTAAAAATCTGAAAAACCCTAAACCTACAAAACACAATAAATCCCTAAGCCCTAAACTCTAAACCCTAAAATAGCCTAAGATACACTTATTCCTTAAAAACACTAAAAAATTCAAAAACCCCTTAACCTAAAAAACTCTAAACTCTAAACAATATAAAGGTTCAGGTTCTCAACATTTAGATCACGCGTTGGTTGGTTCCTGATCCACAGTTAGCAGCTTCATTGGTGAGTCCTCATTCTTCAAGGACAATAGACATGTTTTCAGATTTAGTCTTTCATTTCAGTTTCAATTTTTCTAGGGTTAGTTGGGGTCATGTCCCAACAACTCTTGCCAGTTTGAGGCTTTTTCATACATAGTTTTAGATTCAGCTTTAGCGTTTGAGTGATTGTTCAGTATCACAAAACTCTTATTTTGTATTTATATATTCAGACCAGTTTTGGGTATTCCCCACTATTAGTTATCTCTTGATTTAGCTTCCGCATTAGTTTATCTTTCATAGATATATTAAGTTTTGCTTATAATATGCCTGCTCAGGGTTAGCTTGGGGTAACTCGTGATCCTAGGTCCCATATTTATGTCAAAGGGGTAGCCTCGGGGCGTGACAATCATCTTTTCCATATGCATTTGGTACTTAAACTACATCTTTTTTACCCCTATTCTAAGCCTAAATCATAACTTTTTACACCTAATTAAGGGCTTAGAATGTGTTACTAGGTTATTTTACATCCATTAACATTTCAAGTCATTAGAGCAGGGTTCCAAGATGCTAAAAGATAGGGTTTAAGCGCTCTTTGAGTTTCGTTGATTTCACAAAGAACTTCATTCTTACAAGTATGCAAGGCTATCATAGTGATGGACTAGTGCATCCTCATGCACTACATCTACTTTCAAATTAATAAAAGAAAAATATAGGGTTCTATGATGAGATTTGAGTAATCCTTAGATCACTTGATATTGAGTTCTGGGTTCTAGAGTTGCTGATTAATAAATTCCTATTTCGAATCATTGAACTTTCGTATATATTGTATTGTGATTATTAAGTTGATTGTTCATGTCTATTATTTTAGCATGAATCCTATTCTTGAGTATTCATTGAATTCTTATTGAGAATATTTCCATTGAGAACCTTTGCAACAAAACACAATTGTTTTAACTGAGTTTTGAGAAATTAAAGAGGAGTTTGAGAAATAGCATAAGGGAATAAAGTATTTTACAAATGTTTCATTTTTACATGAAGAAAAATAGTAAATTTTTTGAGAAATGTTAAAAGAGTTTTCATAATGATTGAGTACAGAGCACTAACCTCTTAAAGAGGCCACTTTCGAGTTCTTATCTCAACCCAAAATGTATTTTATGTTGAGCAAAGAGAAACCTTGTTTTCTAAATGACCAATGAGTTTCAAGGACATTTCAGAGAAGTTACCTTTTTTTAGAAGATAGTTTGAGCAATTATCTCAAACAAGAGATAAAATGTGTTTTTATACATTTGAGCAAGAATATATATATTATTTGGAGTGGTATTGAGCAATGATATAGGGTAGACTTATGACAACTCACAACCTCCATAAACCATGTCTTACCAACATGGGTACAAGATCATACTTTTTAGATGAATCCTTAGTGGTTTCAAGAAGAGTTTAGTGGATCCACATAGTTGAGAGGTTCTATATCCCAACACGATATATGATAGTTCAGCAACATGGACTAGACGTTGTATCATCATGTAGCTCATAGTGATGGTTGTAGGTTAGAGAATATTATATTATATTTAAAGAGTATTTTAAATATATCATTTATTATGTTGAAGTTTAGAGATGAGAAAGTATTTTGTAAAGTTAAATGATTTAAATCCTTTAATTCTTTACATTCGTTTGAGTGAACGCTATATCTATTGCATTTCTTTAATTTAGTTATTTCACCTCGGCTATATTACATACTCGTGCATTCAATGTACCGGTGTCATTCGACCTTGATCTTTTATGATGTAGATACAGGTTTTCAAGATCATCAATAAGTGTTTAGTTGAGATCACTTTGCAATTCAGAAAGATTTGGTGAGCCTCCCTGCTTTCTAGAGGATTTCACATTTATTTTCTTGTTCTTTACGAGTTAATGTGAGTCTTGTCCCGACATCTATCCTAGTAATAGAGGCTTCATAGATAGTTAGTGTTGAGGAGTCTCTCAAAATTTCCCTTTTATTTTGATGTTTTGCAAATTGTTTTATTCATAATATTAAGTACTTTAACACATTCTTATTGAGTTTTACTTTGAGATTGAATTATTCTCTAAGATTATTATTTCTTGAGTGAGTCTTTCTCTAATTAGTCAGTCAGGACAAGGGATTGCTAGGGGATCAGAAATGGTTCTCGATTTTTGGCCATGTCTAGAGTGTAGGCTCCGGGCATGATAATATTTGTATCAGAATAGAGAGTTTAAGAATCTTAGGATGTCTATTAAGTCGTGTTTAGTAGAGTCATTATTATTAGTGTGAAGCACGGCACATCTATAATTGGGAGGCTACGACATTGAGGAACATTTCACTTTCTTCTTTTTCCTATTCTTGTGATAGAGTTCAACTCTATAAAAAGTTCTGTTAATTGTTGCTTACGCATTTCTTTCCAGATCAACCTCTATGAAGATCTATTAGAGGACGTCTTGCAAGGAGGAATGATAATAATATAGGTCAAGAAACTCCCAATGCACCAAAAGTGCAACCCCCTCAAGGAGATGTCACTAATGTTGATTTCACGAATGCTATCCGTATGCTAACTGAGGTTGTGGCAAACCAGGTTGGTCAACCAGGAATGGGGCATCAGATGTAGCTAATACATCTAAAATCTATAAATTTTTTAGAATGAATCCCCTGGAGATCACTTGGTTAAAGGTCACTAAGGATCCAAAAGACTTTGTGGAAGAGCTTTGTAAAGTGTTTGAGGTCATGCGTGTTGCTGATGAGTCCACAAATTGGACTCATTTAGGGCTATATTTTGATAGAATTAGTGTCGTCAAATGCATATTTTATCTCAATATTTAATGAAAATCCTTAAGTTTCAGGTATTTGAAGGTTTAGGGAAAGCATGGACACTACTTAGCAAAAAGGAGCAAAGGCAGCTGAAAGAACGAAGAAATGAAGATCTGAGAATCGCCGAACCCATTTGGCGAGTCACCAAAAGGTCTTATCCTCGCCTTTTGTTCCACTGTGCTGAACGCTGAAGGAAAGGATCAAATCGGCAGTGAAAAGGAGCAGATGGTGTGTCACCGAGCAGTTCCCCGAAGTAGTACTATGTCGCCCAATGATCCAAAACACGACAATGCTGAAGGATATAGCAAAATGGTGATGAAACCTACCAAAGGGCAGATTGTCGAGTTGATCGGCGATCTCGACTAACGACGCCGAATGATCCGCTGCAACATAGATTTTTGAAAACTATAAATAATCATTGAGAATTATTATTCTAGGATCAAATTTTTAGTCTTGAACACTAATATTTTCAGACTTTGCTTCTATTTTTGAGTTCTAAGTTTGGAGAGGGTTTTGAAGAACTTGAAGGTTCAAAGGGTTTCAACTCCAAGATTTTGGACTTGGGTCTTGTGGATTCTTCACTCTTGACTTGTTTTGAGACTTAAATCTTCATACCCATTTGAATGCAAACTCATATTGGTATAAATTTCTATCTCTTATACATGTCTAGCTAAAACCCCAATTCTTGGAGTGTGATTTTGTGAATATGGGTTAGATTATCTGTTTGGTCTTCCTTGTTGATGTTTTATTTGTTGTTTTGATGTGATTTCGTTTAGTAATTGTGGTGGAACTTAGTGAAATTGTAGTTGAAAATACAATTTCACCTTTGGGTTTTCGGCTTGCTCAAGAGAGAGGTCGTAAAACTAAGACTACTAAATTGATGGCCGATGGGAGTGGGTCAACATGAGGTTCAACTCGAGAGAGTTAACCCTAGTACTTCTCTCACACACTCAGCTCGAGAGAGTGAGTGGGCTAAGGCAGAGTCTATTCTTAAAGCGGCAACCCGATGTTCGAGAGAAACCGGGTTGATTCGGGGTAAGTTGCTCGAGAGAGAATTTACCCCTACTGTAGCTTAGCCTAGTCACAAATATTCAATGAATTTACCAACAAAAGCATGTACCTAATAGTTTTGTTTATCCCGTATTCCTATCACATCCCAAGAATCCACTAACTCTCTATCTCATTTTCATATATTTCCATTGTTTGTAATTAATAATTGCTACAAACCCCCATTGTTAATTGATGCTTACGTCACCCCCTTCGATTTAATATGTTTATATTCGATGATGTTTATAGCTACAACTAATTAGAACTTAATTTTATTTTTCTATTAATTTTCACCATCACTCCCTTGGGACTCGACCCCAACCCTTGTTTGGGTTATTATATTATTGCAGGATTGTAGACACTCGAATTGGAAGATGTGTCTTGATTACGCAAACATTAATATGGTGCCGTTGTCGGGGAGTGGTGTTACGTGAGAATTTTTAGTTTAATAACATTTTTTTTCTTATTAGTTATAGTTTACTTACTTTATTTTTAGTTTTGTTTTTGCATCTTTGCGATTGAAACTGGAAATATGAGCATGAATGGCAGCAATGGCAGCCAGGTAGGCCACCAAGATGACATCAGAAACCTCAACGATGTTAATGAGCATCATGCTAATGACCCCCACCTCATGGCCGATATTGGTGCCATTCGTTTACCTCCAGCTGAAGGAAATGTGGTATTCTACATCACAATTACTATGTTACAACTCTTACAACTAAAGGGGCTTTTTAGTGGATTGGCTCATGAAGATCCTCATGACCACATTCAAAATTTTGTGGATTTGTGTGGACCATTCTCCTTCAAGAATATATCTCAAGAGTCGGTTCGCTTATGGTTGTTCCCATTTTGTTTGATGGGATAAGCATGCAAGTGGCTAGCTGAATTGCCATGCGACTCCATCACTTCGTGGGAGGAATTGGTCACCGCATTTAATGTGCAATTTTTCCCTCCTTCGAAGATGCTAACTCTTCGAGACAACATCCAAAGCTTCAAACGTCGAGAGGGCGAGCCAATTCTTGAGACTTGGCTGTGATTCATGAGACTTGGTGCTCCAATGCCCCACTCATGGCTTGCCTAACAACGTATTACTACAATATTTGTACCGGAGCTTAGACTCAGTGAACAAAGGTGTCGCTGACCAACTTTTTCCAGGAGGTTTGATGCAACAACCTTACGTGGTAGAAACTCAATTATTGGATGGCATGACCATGATAATTGGGCATGGTACACACGTGAAGACCAAGTCTACCCTCTCACGTTCAAATTGACTAAAGAACAAATGGAGAAGGATCAAGAGAGGGACCAAAACATGGCCAAGATCATGACACAAGTTGACATTTTGTCTAAAAATGTCATGGGAGCCGGTGCTCGAGGTGTCAATGCTGTGGGTGTCAGGTGTGTAAATCCGGAGGAGACCAAGTTTGAAGCCATGTATAATGAAAAGCTGAATTTCTTAGCCAACCAAGGTGGATGTTATCGTTCAGACTACCCAAGGTAGGGTGGTAACCAAGGTTGGGCTAGAGACGAAGGCTGGAAAGATTGTGAATGGAGAGACCGTAATCCCAATTAGAAGGATAGGGAGAAGGACAAGTATGTGCCCCCCATGAGCGCCAAAAGCCAAAAGATGCGGAAGGCGATAGGTCTGAGAATATGCTTTCTCGTATTCTCAACAAAGTTGAGAGGTTAGACAAGACCTTAAAATAGATGAAAAAAGATGTGTCAACCCTCAACTAGACTGTTACCTCCAATTCCATCTTGATCAAGCAATTAGAAACCCAGATGGGTTAGATTTTGTCGCATTTGAATCCGCGACAGAAAGGGGGATTGCCTAGTGACACTATGGGGAACCCAAAGAATGAAATATGATGGAGAACTTGCGTCATGCCGAGACGTTAACTAAGGCGCTATTTGTGAGGTAACCCAAAACCCCTTTATTGATTTACTTTGCGCTGACGAAATAATGGTGTGTTGATTGTGCAGGTAAAATTGTGGAGTGTGATTGACAAGTGCAGAGTGGCGAGATACAGGTCCAGTCCGTGAATCGCTGAAGGGTTCGACGACCTCGAACCAGACTGTCGTTAGACTCAAGACCAATTTACATTAGAGTTTGTAGAACTCGGTGACCACACAAAATTATTGGCGAATCACTGGCCATGTTGGCAATTCCGAAGGAGACCGCCGTTGGACTCCATAATAACTGGAGATCCTATAAAATTCGGCCAGACCTATGGCAACTTGGCAAAACGCAAAATGATTCGGTGATCGGGACTAATGCGCTGAATGGGCAAAAACTAGACGTTTTTCAAGCCAAAGGTTTAAAAGTTTCAAACTCATTCCCTCTTCCTCACTTTTTCATCTTCCCAAAATCACACCTGCACTCTAGTTTTAAATTCCTTACATCTTTGAAGTATTTTTAGTGTTAAATTGTGCTACTAGTTGGATTACATTACCTCCTAGTATCTCGATATCCATTTGGTCGGCATAAAAGGTTGGTTTTCTCTAACCCCATGATTCTTTTGTCGAAATTGTGCTCAAATGCAGTGGAATTACTCTAATGTTGTGTGCTGGGCATCTCTGGTAAGATTTGAATATTTGTTTGCCTATTAGGTTTCGCAAATCTTGCCCGTACTAAATTAAATAGTCAATTCCTGAAAATGATACTTTAAAATGGATGAAAAATTGTGGTTCGTGCATGATTTTCACTGGGTCTAAGCTTAATTTGAGGTGTGCATGCCCTAAATTCTGTTTTCAAGGGTTGCGGGGTTGAATTTGGAAAGATGGGTTGAAAGTAGGCACATTTGGTTATTCGGCGAGCTGGATTGAGCTCGCCGAACCACTTGACGGTTCACCTAAAATCCCCATCTCACCTATAATTTAATGCTAAATGTGATGTTAAGTTCTGTAACTTTCAACGAGAAGTATGATGTTGCCGAAGGACTTCTGGTCACCCTTTGTCTGCACCTTTGTATTCTCTATGCACTGCACTCGGCGAACCGCCTAAGCGGTTGCCTGCTTTGCCAACTGGTTCGGCGAAGTAATTCTGCAATCAAACACGTTCTAACTCTTTCTCAAAGCTTTCAAGAAATGGCTAGACCGAAAGTTGCTGGAAGAGATATGCCACCCCGACAAACAAGAGCAAAAAATTTCAGGAAAAATACAAAGGCAGCAAATCCTCCCAAAACTGATAATGAGGGCAAGAAGCCCAATGCCAGCAAGAGAACAAATCCCTGAGACCCCAACATTCCCTCGTGGAGACGTGGATTCTTCACAGCTATCCACTCCTTTTTGGTGGCGCATGCCTTGGAAAATCTTAGTAAGTCAACTGCCGCTGAACCTTCTGAAGAGGATCCGAGGACCATTATCAAATTTTAGGCTGACACATCAGGCACTGATTCCCAGACAGATGGAGCGACTGTGTAGATAGGACCACCTATTTACCTCCCTCTCTGTCTTTCTTTGTTTTACATTTCAGATCCTGTATTATTTGCATTTGAGGACAAATGTTTTTATTTGTGGTGGGGTGAGGCTAACCATTTGTGTGCTAATTGTGAATCGTATTTCGTTTGAGTATTTGGGTTGTGAGCTATTATTGTGTTAATACTGCTTTCTATTGATGTTTGAGCTTGTGGCTCCTTTATTTTAAATTCCAAAATGTTTTTGAGTCGTACGAAATTTTTTGCCACCTCTCGTGTGTTGAATGTGGATGTTCTTTTGCAAAATTTAAGTCTCGGTTTCGATCAATATTGATGACTTGAATAGTGTTCATGATCGAACGAACATGAATGTACGGCTATGATGAGGCCAAATGAAGTAGCATAGACAATATGTGAACTCTTTGCATCTCATTATGGCTAGCCTAGTATCGAATTGAGTCTCTTGTAATGATCATTGCACACTAGCGAATGTGTGGAGTCTCGTTTCACTGTAGTGTCAATGCCTAGTGTGATGAGCTTACTTTGAACCATGCATGATAGATCAAATAATTTGCCTCGTTGGTCTGATCGACTAAGTAAGGCTATCTCTTGATATGATCTTAGGCAACTTCGAAGAGTGTGAGACAATTTGACATATACCTCTTTTGTGACCAACCTTGTGAGTGTGTGAACCTATCTTGAACACCCCTTGAGCCTTACCTTTCTTTGGAAGAAACTTGATGAAATCATACCCTTTCTTTATCCATTACCCATAATCCTCATGAAGTTGTGGTTAGTTTGAATACCCAACTTATGCCAAAAGCCTAAGTTGGGAGTGTGGTGAAAAGAAAAGGTAAATCAAGAAGTTCAAGAAAGTCTCTCTTACCCATGGTTTTGAGGAAAACGGAACCCCTCCATAAAAATAAAATAAAATAAAATTGTGGAATTAAGTACAGAAGAAATGGGGTTTCCAAACAATCCATGGAAGGTGAATAATAGGATGACTTATGAGCACTAAAGAGAATGATGATGGAAAAGGAAAGGACATGTTGTGAGCACCACATTTCATGAGGATGAAAGTCACTAAGCCTAAATGACCATACCTTTGCACTCAGCCTCATTACAAGCCTTGGAAAGACCTATTTGATCTTGAGTGAGATGAAACAAATGTTGATCAGAAAATACGGGCAAACCTATGAGTGAAAGCATGCATTGTGTTCTTCCTTGTGAGAGTGAGCGTTGAATTTGATTCTGGAACTTTAAATGATTAAACCTTTGTGTGTGAAATTGGAATCACTCTTTGTGTGAGGGCATTTGAACACTTTGGTTGAGCTTAAACTTGCATTTGAAGCAAGTATTGTGAGCATGAGATTCTTTGATATTGGTGAGTCACAACTTGAATCTTTTAGTGCACATTTGATCTTTGCATAAGTAACTTGAGTCTTGTTGTGTGCATTCATAATTGAGTCTTGTGTAGCATTGTTCGAGACCTCTTTTTTGAATGACTGGGATGAGTTTGCTTAAGTACAAGCAAAAGTTTAAGTTAGGGGTGTTGATGAGTCCACAAATTGTACTCATTTAGGGCTATATTTTGATAGAATTAGTTTCCTCAAATGCATATTTTATCTCAATAATTGATGAAAACCCTTAAGTTTCAGGTATTTGAAGTTTGAGGGAAAGCATGGACACTACTTAGCTAAAAGGAACAAAGGCAGCTGAAAGAACGAAGAAATGAAGATCTGAGAATCGCCGAACCCGTTTGGCGAGTCGCCAAAAGGTCTTATCCTTGCCTTTTGTTCCAGTGTGCTGAACCCTGAAGGAAATGATCAAATTGATGGTGAAAAGGAGCAGTCGATATGTCGCCGAGCAGTTCCGCGAAGCAGTACTATGTCTCCCAATGATCCAAAACACGATGATGCTGAAGGATAGAGAAAAATGGCGATGAAACCTACCAAAGGGTGGATCGCCGAGTTGATTGGCGATCTCGACTAGCGACGCCGAATGATCCGCTGTGACACAAATTTTTTAAAACTATAAATACTCGTTGAGAATTATTATTCTAGGATCAAATTTTTAGACTTGAACATTAATTTTTCAGACTTTGCTTCTACTTTAGAGTTCTAAGTTTGGAGAGGGTTTTGAAGAACTTGAAGGTTCAAAGGGTTTCAACTCCAAGACTTTGGACTTCGGTCTTGTGGATTCTTCACTCTTGACTTGTTTTGAGACTTAAATCTTCATACCCATTTGAATGCAAACTCATATTGGTATAAATTTCTTTCTCTTATACATGTCTAGCTAAAACCTTAATTCTTGGGGTGTGATTTTGTGAATATGGATTAGATTATCTGTTGGGTCTTGATTGCTGATGGTTTATTTGTTGTTTTGATGTGATCTCGTTTAGTATTTGTGGTGGAACTTAATGAAATTGTAGTTGCAAATACGATTTCACCTTTGTGTTTTCGGCTTGCGAGAGAGAGAGGTTGTAAAACTAAGACTACTAAATTGATGGCCGATGGGAGTGGGTCGACATGAGGTTCAACTTGAGAGAGTGAACCCTAGTCCTTCTCCCACTCACACAGCTTGAGAGAGTGAGTGGGCTAAGGCTAAGGCTATTCTTAAAGCGGCAACCCGGTGTTCGAGAGAAACTGGGTTGATTCGGGGTAAGTTGCTCGAGAGAGAATTTACCCCCACTATAGTCTAACTTAGTCACAAATATTCAACCAATTTACCAACAAAAGCATGTACCCAATAGTTTTGTTTATCCCGTATTCCTATCATATCCTAAGAATCCCCTAACTCTCTATCTCATTTTCATATATTTCTGTTGTTTTTAATTGATAATTACTACAAACCCCCCAGTGTTAATTGACGATTATGTCAACCCCCCTTGATTTAATATGTTTATATTTGATGATCTTTATAGCTACAACTAATTAGAACTTAATTTTATTTTTCTATTAATTTTCACCACCACTCCCTTGGGACTCGACCCCAACCCTTTGGTGGGTTATTATACTATTGCACGATCGTAGACACTCGAATTGGAAGTTGTGTCTTGATTACGCAAACATCAGTTGCTAAAACATATTATGTGGAGTTAACCTCATATGTACGCAATGGTGTTTCTAGGATATGGTATGATCAGTGGAAGAAGAAGAGGGCAGATGGGGCATCACTTTTGAGTTGGGCTACGTTTGAGGATGCTTTCTTAGGGCGCTTCTTTCCCCGAGTGCTAAGGGAAATTTAAGTGAGAGAGTTCCTGAATCTAAAATAGGAAGTGATAAGTGTGCAAGAGTACAATCTCAATTTCACTCATTTTTTCAACTATGCACCTGAGATGGTGGTGGATATGAGGAGCATGATCAATTTGTTCCTGTTCGGGCATTCCCGCCTATCAAACAAGGGAGGTAAGACAACCATAATGATAGGGGATATGTACATAGCTAGACTAATTATTCATGTGAAGGAGAATAGTTTTGCAACAAAAGGGCCAAGAAAGCAAGTAAGTAATGAGGCTGGTTAACAAAAGACTATGAATGGGCTTCCCTCATCTTTTGAGGAAAGTTTATCAAGACCTACTCCATCTTCAAGTAGCGCACCTGCACCATGAAACAAAAAGGATCACATAAATTCGAGTTCTCAAAATTTCAAAGCTCACGGTACTCAGTCCTGCGATAGTGTAGCATAGGGGTTTTAGAGCCCATCGTGTGCTAAGTGTGGTAGGACCTATCTAGGAAAAAGTCATGATGGCTCCAATGGTTGTTTTAAGTGTGGTCAGATGGGTAATTTTGTGAGAGAATGCCATAAGAACATGCAGGGTAATAAGGGCAATAGAGCCCAATGTTCTTCAGCAGCTCCACTGGATAGAAATACCTAGACATGATCTACATCGGTAGGGATGCGAACCGATTATATGCTATAGCTAGTAGCCAGGATCAGGAGACTTTACAAGATTTTGTCACTAGTATGCTTAAAGTCTTTTCTTTTGGTGTTTAACCTTACTTGATCCAGGTGCAAATTTGTCTTTTGTGACTACTTATGTTTCCATGAGCTCTATAGTGTATCCATAAATGTTTGTGAGTTTATTCAAGCAAATAAAGTCTATCGTGATTTTATCATCTATGTCTATCACAAGGACACCATGCTGACTTAGTTGAGGTAGATATGGTGGAATTCGGTGTTATTCTAGGTACAAACAGGCTTCATGTTTGTCATTCCTCAATCGATTGTAGAACTCGAATAGTCAAGTTTCAGTTTCCTAATGAGCTAGTGTTAGAGTGGAGGAGTAGTTTAGCGTGCCTAAAGGTTATTTTATTTCACACATTAAGGTCAGAAAGTTGGTCCTAAGAGATGCATCTATCACTTAGTCTGAGTTAATGACTCTAGTGTTGAAACACCACCTATTAAGTAAGTTCTAGTTCCGTGTAAGTATCCAAAGGTCTTACCAGATGATCTTTCTAGAGTCCCTCTTGAGAGAGAAATAGACTTCAGAATAGATATTTTCCCCGGTACTCAACCCGTTCTATTTTTCAATATAGAATGGATCTAACTGAGTTAAAAGAATAGTTGAGAGATCTTCTCGATAAGGGTTTCAACATACCTAGTGTCTCACCTTGGGGAGCTCTAGTCCTATTCGTGAGGAAGAAAGATGGTTTCCTTAGGATGTGTACCGATAACCATAAGTTGAACATGGTCACCATAAAGAATAAGTTTCCCCTTGAAATAAGTGATGACCTTTTCGATCAACTTCAAGGTACCACTTATTTCTCTATGATAACTTCAGATCTGGCTATCATTAATTGAAAGTGAATGAAAGTGACATTCCGAAGACAACATTCAGGACCCGTTATGGTCATTATGATTTCCTTGTTATGTCTTTTCGTTTGACTAACATTCCTGCAACATTCATGGATCGTGTGAAGAGTATTTAAGCAGTATCTTGAAATTTTTGTTATCATATTTATTTATGATAATTGATATATTCGAAGAATAGGAAGGATCATACTAGTCATCTCAAAATAGTCCTTCGAACTCTCAAGGATCGGTAGTTGTAAGCCAAGTTTTCTAAGTGTGAGTTCTAGCTTGAGTCTGTGGCATTCTTAGGTCATATAGTGTCTGGAGATGGAATCAGAGTTGATACTAAGAAGATTAAAGCAGTGCAGAATTGGCCCAAACCCACGTCTCTAACTAATTTAAGGGGTACTTTTGGGTTGGTTGGTTACTACAGAAGATTCGTCGACGGCTTTTCATCTATTTCATCCCCGTTGACTAAAAAAATAGCTAAGTTTCAATGGTCTAAGGCTTGTGAGAAAAGCTGTTAGGAATTGAAATCTCGACTAGCCACTACTCCCATGTATAAAGGGTTTTGTTGTTAATTATGATACGTCTAGAGTTGGACTTTGTTATGTATTGATGAAGAATGGTAAGGTTATAACATGTGCCTCTAGAAAGCTTTAGATTCATGAGAAGAACTACCCGACTCATGATCTCAAATTGGCAGCAATAGTTTTTGCTCTCAAGATATAGCGTCAATATCTCTATGGCATTCACGTGGATGTATTCACCAACCACAAGAGTCTCCAGTAGGTTCTTAATTAGAAGGAGCTAAATCTTTGACAAAGGAGATGGCTAGAACTACTCAAGAATTTTGATATGAGTATTATATACCATCTAGGTAAGGGAAAAAATGTTGCTGATGCCTTGAGCAGGTTGTCCATGGGGAGTACCACTCATGTCGAGGAAGGAAAGAAATAAAGAATTGGCAAAGGAAGTTCACATACTGTTACATCTAGGAGTTTGTTTGTTAGATTCCAGTGAAGGTGGAATTATCGTGATGAATGGGGAAGAATCATCGTTAATGTCAAAAGTGATGGATAAATAGGACAAATATTCTATTTTACTTGAGTTGATGGAAAATGTGCACAAGCAGAAACTAATGGTCTTTGCACAAGGGGGAGATGATGTGTTGTGGTATTAAGGTAAGCTATGGGTTCCAAATGTGGATGAACTCCCACAGAGAATTATGGAAGAAGACCATAGTTCCCGATATTCGATTCATTCAGGTTCCACCAAGATGTACCATGACTTGAGATAAGTCTATCGGTGGAGTGGCATGAAGAGGTGCATAACTGAGTTTGTTTCTAGGTGCCCAAATTGCTCGCAAGTAAAGGTTGAGCATAAATGGCCATGTGGTGTGGCTTATAATATTACCCTTCCGGAGTGGAAGTGAAATATTATTAATATGGACTTCATTACAGTCTTACCGCGATCTCGCAAACATCATGATTCCAATTGGGTTATTGTGGATCGGATGGCCAAACCAGCCCATTTCGTACCAATAAAGACTACCAATAAAGCAGAAGAGTATGAAAATTTCTACATTAGTGCGATAGGTCGACAACATGGAGTTCCCTTGTCCATCATCTAAGATAGAGGTGCTCAATTTACCGCAGAGTTTTGGAAATCAATTAAGAAAGGTTTTGGTTTAAAGGTGAACCTTATTACTGCTTGTCTTCCTCAGGCTGATGGTCAAGCAAAGCGCACAATTCAGACCATAGAGGACACATGGAGAGCTTGTGTTTTGGATTTTAAAGGTCATTGGGATGACCACTTGCCTCTTATTGTGTTTGCATACAATAATAGTTACCATTCTAGCATTCTGATGGCTCTGTATGAAGCTCTATATGGGCGAAGGTGTAGATCTTCTATTGGCTGGTTTGAGGTTGGTGAAGCTGAGTTGATAGGACAAGATTCAGTTCATCAAACCATGGAGAAGGTGAAGATAATTCAGGAGAGGTTGAAAACAACAAAGAGTCGTCACAAATACTATACTAATGTTAGAAGAAGAGATTTGGAGTTTGAACTTGATGATTGGGTATATCATAAAAGTTTCACACCCATGAAAGGTAGTATGAGGTTTGGTTAGAAAGGGTAGTTCATCCTCCGATACATTGGTCCTTATCGAATACCGAAGAGGATTGGTAATCTAGCTTATGAGTTGGAGCTTTAACTAGAGTTAGAAACAGTTTTTCCGATATTCCATATTTCTATGCTAAAGAAGTGGTTTAGTGATTCTACATTTATTGTGCCTACTGATAGTATTGGAGTAAATGATAATCTATCGTATGAGGAGATTCCAATTAAGATATTTGATCATCAGGTTTGCAAGTGGAGAACTAAATATGTTGCATCATTCAAAGTCTTGTGGAGGAACCAATTTGTTTAGGAAACTACTTGGGAAGCGGTGGAGGATATGAAGAAGAGATACCCTAACCTCTTTCCCTCTGAATATATTCCAGACCAAGGTACTAACTATTTGTAAAATACTCTTTAAGTTGGTATGTTGAGTTTATGCTATTTGCATATTTTGTGCTTTGTGTTGGGTTTTTAGACACTTTCCCACCCTATTTATACTTAGTTTGGTCTAATTCGAAGATGAGTTTTACCAAGGGGGAGCTATTGTAACACCTAGGAAATTGGAACTTGGAATGTTAAAGAGAAAAGGCTTCCGTTGAGTACAATATAATGTGTACAAAAGGTTGTACGATCCGTACAGGGTGTCATGGACCGTACAACCAACCATGGGAAAAGTTAAAACTTGACGATCTTTCACGAAGGGTATCACGGGCCATGAAGAGGTCGATGACCCGTCTCCCAACCCGTGAAACCTAACTCGAAACTCAGGAAGGTTCGCAAACACTTGGACGGTGCGTGAAGCTTTGTATGGACCTTGAATTCGTCCGTGAAAGGAACCCATCAACTTTTGAATTTTGGGTCAACTTCAAACGATCATATCTCTCAGCACCTAATGAATTACATGACCCCCGACCTATCAAATCAAAGGTCTTTGAGTCGTCTTTCTGTTTCCACAGAGTTTGCTCATTTCGAATTTAGAGTAAAATGTTATGCCCATTTAAGTGAATACTTGTCAGATAGTCAAAGTTTCACAGACGGCTATACGACTACTGAATTTTTTCATGGACCATGGAGCCTTAACGGTCGGTGAAACCTCCCTTTTAAGGTACCTCGACAAATTTTGGTCTGGTCATTCCGACCTTTCCCATATACATTTGGTACTAAAAGTGTGTTGTTTTAACCCATATTTTAAGCCTAAACCATGACCTTTAACATAATTAAGGGTTTAGAAAGTGTTAATTCGTTTTTTTACGTTCATTAAGACTTCAAGTGATTAGAAGAAGGTTCCAAGATGAGAAAAGTTAGGGTTCAACCATTCTTTAGGTTTCATCCATTTCACCAAAGAATTTCATTCTTCGGGTATATAAGGCTATCATAGTGTTAGACTAGTCATTCCTCACACCCAAAATATTCTTTCAAATCACTAAAAGAGTAATATAGGGTTCTATCCTTAGATTTGAGTATTCTTGAGATGAGTTGATATTGAGTTGTGAATTCTTGATTTTGTGATTATTAAATTCCTATTTCTTTTCATTAATTTTCGTACATTGAGTATTGCAATTATTGAGTTTGTTGTTCATATCTATTTTTTAGCATGAACCCTATTCTTGAGTATTCATTGAATTGTTATTGAGAATCTTTTGAACAAATCATAATTTTTTAAACTATGTTTTGAGGAAGTAAAGAGGAGTTTCAGAAAGAGTATAAGGGAACTAAGTATTTCCGAAATGTTTCATTTTTATATGAAGAAAAAGAGTATACTTTCTGAGAAAAATTAAAAGAGTTTTCAGGAAATTTTAGTGCAAAGCAGTTTCCTCTTAAAGAAACCTTGAGCAAACAATAATGTATTTTTACATTGAGCATAGAGAAACCTTATTTTCTAAATGAGCAATGAGTTTTGGAGATATTTCAGAGCAGTTACCTCTTTTTAGAGGAAAATTTGAGCGATTGTCTCAAACCAGGGGAACAATATGTTTTTATACATTTGGGCTAGTGTATATATTATTGAGAGTAGTATTGAGCACCAATATGGGGTAGAGTTCAGACAACTCACAACCCTCATAAACCATGTCTTGCCAACATGGGTACAAGATCATACTTTTTAGATAAATCCTTAGTGCACTCGGGAAGAGCTTTGTGGATCCACTTAGTTGAGAGGTCCTATATCCCGACACGATATATGATAGTTATGACAGTGTGGACAAGACACTGTACCATCACGTAGCTCATAGTTATGATTGTTGGTTAGAGAATCTTCCAATAGAGTTAAAGTGCATTTTAAATTTATCACTTATTATGTTGAAGTTCAGAGATGAGAAGATATTTTGTAAAGTTAAATGATTTCAATCGTTTAATTCTTTAAATTCAATTGTATGTATGATATATATATTGCATTCGTTTCATTCAGCTATTACTCCCCAGCTATATTACATACTCGTGCATTTAATAAACTGACTTTATTCGATCTGCATCTTGTCTGATTGAGATACAAGTGTTTAGGATCATTAACAGACATTTCTTTCACATAACTTTGGTGAGCCTCATTGCTTTCCTAAAGATTTCACATTTATTTTCCTGTTATTATTGAGTTGGCATGAGTCTTGTCCCGACATCTATCCTAGTATAAGAGGCTTCATCAAAAGTTTGAGTTAACGAGTCTCCCAGTATTTCCCTTTTTTTTATGTTTTACAAATTGTGTTATTTATAACACTGAGTATTTTCTGACATTCTTGTTGTGTTTTACTTTGAGATTGAATTTTGTTCTAAGCCTATCATTGCTTGAGTGAGTCTTCCACTAATTAGTCAGCCAGGGCAAGAATTTTCTTGGGGATCAGAAATGGTTCTTGAGTATCGTCCGCGTTCATGGTGTAGGCTAGGGGTGTGACACTTCAATCATAGCATTGTTCTATTAAGATTGTTCTACTGCTTCTTCAAAACAAAAAATTCTGAAACAAGCAAAGTTATTGACAAGTAGTATTTACGGTGTTACAGTACTTATGATTCAATTTATCTTCCCTTGTTTATCTTCTTAGTGGAATCAGCTCAACTAAAGACTCATAAGGTGAATGAGTTGTTGATGGTGCAATTGATGAGCTAACAATGAAGAATTGGGTGAATTTCCTAAATCTACTGCAGGTTTCAGTAGATAGAAATTTGATATTCGATATCACGTTTCGTGAATTAAAGTTCCAACTTTCATCCTCGTTAAACACATTATTTCTACTTATAATAATTTTACCACTTATGGGATTATATAGATTATATGCTTTGGATTAAAGACTATAGCCAACAAAAATGTATTTTGTAGATTTTTCATCATGCTTAGAGTTAAAATTAACCAAAGAATATGCTATACAAAAAAATATTCTTAAGTGGCTTACCCGGGGCTTCTTATAATTCAAAGATTCAAGAGATTTTGTGTTCCAAACTTTCTTTGTTGGTGAGAAATTCAAAAGATAAGCAGCGATTGCAACATCTCCCCAAAAATAATATGGTAGACACATTGCTTCCAGTGAACTTCGAACCATTTACACAATTGTCCTATTCTTCTGCTCGGCCAAACAATTCTGGTCCTGCGTATCTACCATTGAACGTTCACTGCAAATTCCAGTCTCACCTTAGAAAAAATTAAAATCATTAGACAAGAATTCACCACCTCTATCGGTCGGAGTTATTTTATCTTGTTGCCACTTTGATTCTCTACAAATGTCATAAATTTCTTGAAATTTTCAAAGGGTTCAGATTTAAATATCAAGAAATAAACCGAACTAAAGCGGTTGTAATCATTAGTAAACATAAAAAAAATATCAACTTTCACCAAGGGATTTCATTTTAATTGGCCCGCACAAATTAGCATGTGCAAGTTCAAGGCAGGTTATAGCCCACCATGAGTTTTCAACTGGAAATGAATTCCTAAGTGCCACAAATAAGTCTCGTTCTTTCATTCAATAACTAAGGCATTATTACCAACATTTGAAATATCAAGAGGAAACATTTTGTTTTGAGTTATAGGCACATGAGCTATTATGCATCTAGTTTTAAATCAAGTGTTCATAGATGTAACACACCGTATTTTATGTGTACAAGTTCTACACATATGGAACTTGATTTAGCTTGGTGGTATAAGTAATGAACTTGATTTCCTAGATGAATGGTGACAATAAAAAAGCTATAAGGGTAACTCCCGTACATTGCAATACTGCATTATCGAGTGAACGTTAAATTTTAGAAGTATTTAATTTCTGGATCGAAGGGCTATATGTAAGTCTAAAAGTTAAGGTGATCAAGTGTATATAAGTTTTGAGTTAAACAAAGGAGATTACGCTCGGAAAATGAATAAATAATTGAGGTGCTTGTTGGACTTTATAAAGCTAGCAGGTGTCACCTACTTGCTTAGCTCAAATGGGCTAGGTAGATGGGGAAGATTAGTTCATGCATTAGTGGGCTCACTTGAGTCCCAAATTAAATAAAAAGGGAAAGGGAATGGAGATGAGGCCTCACACCAATCTGTCCAAGTCCAACTACTTGAGCCCAATAAAGTTTAAGGCACAAATTAAGGGTATAATTCTGGCCCATGGCTTAATATTAGAAAGGGGTAAGATTGCAGCCCAAAATGAGTACATAAAGGGCCCATTTTGTGTATATATAATTCCAAGCAGATGCATCACCTACTTGGACCAGTTTGACAAATTAGTGGCTGATATTAAAACTTAAGAGGTGGGCAAAAATAAGACCTTTATAATCCCCAAGTTGCTAGCCATTTCCTCACTTTTAAGAATAGATAAAAAATCAAATCAAATTTCTCTCTAAGCTTCTCCTCTCTCTTACAAAGAATAGCAACAACCATAAGTTTCCTAGGGTTCTTGGATAAACCCAAGCCCGTGCAAGGGAAGCTTAAGTTATTGAAGAGTTAAAGTTAAAAGAAAACGAGTTATAAGAATTAAGGTAAAGTGACTGCCCTATCTTTGTCTTCCTTAAACACGAGTCTAAGTAGGATATTTTAAGTATACTTTTGATAAGAACTCGTGGGATAATGATGGAAAACTATGGTTTCACGTCCTCTATTGTATGTTGGATTGTTAGGACTGTTTTGGGACAGGTTGATGTGTTAACATATTGGGGACAACTTGGTTGATGTCTGGAAGAGGTGTAAATTGTTGATATTGAAATATAGTTGTGTAGTGTGCAAATGCAATAAAAGAAGACGATGTTTAAAGAACACCCTTAGTTTGGTAATTATGGGTTTGCTGCCCGAGTAATATTGTTGAGTGAGATTGGACTGCATAAGCATGTTTCGTAACTACTAATACTAGTTTATCACCTACTCTATTGTAGATAAGTATTTGAAAAGAAAGGAAGGAACTTCAAGGTAACTACAAGGTGGTACATCAAGGTATGCATGGCTTTTCAATTTCCTACTTATTGACATGAAATCTAGACTCGTCCTCGACACATAGAGGCAGTCTACCAGCTCCAACATGACTTATGACCTTGTTCTCACTCTTTATCATGTCTGCACGTTCCAATACATGTTCGTTGTCAAATCTGTACATATACATCGAATACCCTGCATGAGTTCTCCTTTTAACTAAATAAGGTCCATATATTATTTCAGCTCCTATGCATTTCATTAATTGTGTAAGTAATCTCTACGTTGTTGTTCCTGCATTATATGATTATTACACGTCACTTGTTGACTACATAGTCCCACAACTCAAAATGCTATGACCACCTAAAGAATCATCTCAAATGTTAATGGAAATATATTAAATGAATCTGCTTATTGATGGGTGGTATCCCAGGGGTGGAAGAATCACCTAGCATGGGTTGATCCCAATATTACGGGTGGTATCCTAGGGGTTAAAGGAAAGCCTAGCATGGGTCGATCCCGATTTATATGTCTACCACTGATCATCTAGTCATTTGTATTATATGTTGTGCACAGAGTGTAAATTAAAGAATGATAAAGTAAAGAAAATAATTTAAAGTTCCTAATTCCATAATATGAGAAAAGGTAGTCTTGTATCCTTACATTAGTATATGATTTCATTTGAGTTCTTATTTCACATACAAAACTTTATGCCTTACCTATTCAGTACATTCTCTCGTACTGACGTCTCTCTCAGGGGACATGCAATTCATGCTGCAGGTACAGGAGCTAGTAGATCTCTCCATTAGGAGAACATGACATCCAGCGGCTATTGGTGAGCTCCAGGTTTATTCGGGGCTTTCCGAGTCTATAACATGTATTTTGGTACTGTATAGTAGCTGATTGTAAGGTGGGGCCTGTCCCGACCTTAACCCCATAATGTTTTATCATTTATAGGGTTTGTAGACTATGTATAGTGAAGTGGGGTTGTGCCTCCTATCTTAGACATCATGGTCCCAACGGCCAAGTCATGTGCACTTTCTTTTGGCTTGTTAATACTGCCTACTTTCATGAAAACATATTATCCACTATGGCAGCACCTTTAAATTTTCATAGATAGAGCATGATTAGAGGTTGGTCCTCCCGAGCCTTTTCAGCAACGGGTGCCGGCTCGCCTTAATGGGATTTTGGGCGTGACAAAAGTGGTATCAGAGCAGGTCATCCTTGAGAGTCTACAAAGCCGTGTCTGTGTAGAGTCTTGCTTATGGATGTGTTGTGCACCACATTTATAAACAGAAAGCTATGAGACATGTAGGAATTGTTTCTTTTCTTTCATTTCTTAGATCGTGCGATAGAACCAATGTTGTAGGAGAATCGTAACTAACTTCTGAATTGCTTTATTATAGCAAAGATGCCGGTTAGGAGGAGTAAAAGTACAAGTAAGCGAGTAGATGTGGCTACCCAAGGAGGGACTAGCCGACCACCACCTAATCAAGCTGTTCAAAGTGAGGCTCAACATGAGTTTCTATCACAGGCTTCCCCGACCGCTCCATCTCCAGAAGATCTAAGGAGGGAAGCTGCACCTCAAGAACCCACTTTTAATGCTACCGAGCAAAAATTGAGGAATGCGGTTCAATTATTGTCTCGTATAGTTGCTGGCCAAGGTCAAAGGTAAAAAGGTCCAGTTGCGGGTATTGGTGGTGCAGATAGGGTAGCTAGCACGCGGATACGTGATTTCCTTAATTTGGACCCTCCATCATTTACCGGATCAGATCCTAATTAAGATTCGCAAGACTTTATTGATCAAATCTAACAAACTTTGGATGTTATGCACGTGAGTGGTAAAGAAGTTGTTGAGATAGCAACATGTAGATTAAAGGGTGTGGCTATAATATGGTATGAAATTTGGAAGTAATCTAAGAGTACATATGCACCTCCAACTACTTGGAAATAATTTAAAAAGGCATTTCTTGATCATTATTTTCCATTGGATATTCGAGAGGCCCGCGCAGATTAGTTTTTCAATCTTCACCAAGGGGGTATGAGCGTGAGCGTGAGAGAGTACAGTCTCTAATTTAACTCCTTGTCCAAGTATGCTCCCAAGGTAGTTGCTACTATGGAGGATAGGGTTCATCGATATGTGGATAGATTGGATTCGTATCTGGTTAGAGATTGTACTATTGCTTCTTTAAATAAAGATATGGATATAGCAAGGATGCAAGCTTTTGCATAGAAATTGGAGGATCAAAAGTAGAGAAGAAGGGCACAAGAGAAAGAAAGGGGTCAGTCCATGAGGGTTAGGTCTACCGGGCAGTTTACACCACCCCAAGATGAGTTTAAGCCTCGTTTTTCTAATAGACCAGCTAGGCCGTAATTTCTCTACTCTACAACTAGCGCTCCACCCCAATTTGAATGGCCGAGAGGCAATCAGTTCAGGCAAAAGAGTGAGAGCCAAGGTTCACGGACATCGGTATATCCAGAGCAGGGCAGTACAAGCCAATCAATGCCTCCTAGACAGCCTTGTAAACAATGTGGGAGGAGCCATTTAGGTATATGTCGTATTGGAACATATGCCTGTTATTGGTGTGGTATGCCAGAGCATCTAATGAGAGATTGCCCTAAAAGGCGCATGGGTGATATAGCACAAACTACTAGATCAGCTGTTGAATCGTCCTCATCGGTGCCTCCCTTAGGGAGAGGTCAACAGGTTCCTACAGGTCATGGTAGAGGTGTTAGAGGAGCAGCTAGTTCTAGCGGAGTCCAAAATTGCACATATGCTCTAGGGAGTCGACAGAACTTGGAGGCTTCACCTGATGTAGTAACAAGTACATTGTTCATCTTTTCACATAATGTATATGCAATAATTGATCCTAGTTCCACACTATCGTATATCACTCCACTAGTTGATGGGAAGCTTAAAAGAACACCAAAATTATTGAATAAACCATTTGAAGTGTCCACCAACTGGTGAGTCTATTATAGCAAGAAGGGTCTATCGTAATTGCATAGTGACTGTTTGTGATCGTGATACATTGGCTGACCTAATTGAACTAGAAATGGTTGAATTTGATGTTATAATGGGTATGGATTGGTTGGCTTCTTGTTATGCCACGGTGGATTGCCGAACTAAGAGAGTGCACTTTCAGTTTCCAAACGAGGCAGTCCTTGAATAGGAAGGCAATGTTGCAGCGCCAAGGGGTAAGTTTATTTCTTATTTGAAGACGAGGAAGATGATGTCAAAAGGGTATATATGTCATCTAGTTAGAGTGAGAGATGTGGAGGCAGAACCACCGGCTCTTCAATCTGTTCCGGTAGTAAATGAATTTATTGATGTGTTTCCTGAAGAGCTTCCAAGTTTATCCCCAGAATGAGAAGTAGAGTTTGGTATCGATTTAATTCCAGGCACTCAACCTATCTCTATTCCTCCGTATAGAATGGCCCCGACAGAATTATGTGAATTAAAGGAACAATTAAAGGACTTGTTAGAAAAAGGGTTTATAAGGCCTAGTGTGTCCCCATGGGGTGCACTAGTGTTATTTGTACATAAGAAGGATGGCACGTTGAGAATGTGTATTGACTACCGACAATTGAATAGAGTGACAATTAAGAATAAATACCTCCTCCCCAGAATTGATGATTTGTTTGACCAGTTACAAGGTGCCAAGTGCTTTTCAAAAATTGACTTGAGAACAGGTTATCACCAAGTGAGGGTGAAGGAGAAGGATATACCCAAGACAACTTTTCGAACACGGTATGGTCATTTTGAATTTCTCATTATGTCATTTGGGCTAAAAAATGCACCGGCAATTTTTATGGATTTGATGAATAGGGTGTTCAAGCCATTCTTGGATGTATTTGTGATAGTATTTATAAATGATATCTTGGTGTATTCAAGATCAGAAGAGGACCATGCAAATCACTTACGATAGGTATTACAACTTCTTCATGATTGGCGGTTGTATGCCAAGTTCTCCAAATGTGAATTTTGGTTAAAATCAGTGGCATTCTTGGGTCATATTGTATCTGATGAAGGAATAAGGGTTGATTCACAAAAGATAGCGGCCGTGAAATATTGGCCAAGACCAACAACACCCACAGAGGTTGGTAGCTTCCTAGGGTTGGTAGGTTATTATAGAAGGTTTGTTGAAGGATTTTCTTCTATTTCTGCACCTTTAACTAAGCTAACACACAAGGCAACTAAGTTTCATTGGAATGATGCATGTGAAAGAAGCTTACAAGAGTTGAAAAGTAGGCTAACTTCCGCACCTGTATTAGTACTCCCCAAAGGCACAGAAGGGTATACAGTATATTGTGATGCTTCAGGGGTTGGTTTAGGATGTGTACTCACGCAGCATGGTAAAGTAATAACTTATGCCTCAAGACAACTGCGGCCACATGAGAGAAACTACCCAACACATGATCTTGATCTAGCAACGGTTGTATTTGCTTTAAAGATATGATGTCACTATTTATATGGGGTTCACGTTGACATATATACAGACCATAAAAGTTTGCAATACATCTTCAAGCAGAAGGATCTGAATTTGAGGCAGCGAAGATGGTTAGAGTTAATAAAAGATTATGACGTTGATATAATATACCATCCAGGGAAAGCCAACGTAGTAGCCGATGCTCTCAGTCGCAAGACAATATCAAGTATTAATGAGCAGACCGTGGAAAAAGAAAGGATGGCGAATGATTTACGTCAACTAGGTAGTTTGGGAGTTCATCTTCTTGAAACCCCAAAAAGAAGGAATTGTAGTGCATAATGCAGCAGAATCTTCATTAGTAGTTGAGGTGAAAGAGAAGCAATTCAAAGATCTTACTCTACAACGACTCAAGGAGCAAGTAAATCAAGGTACGATAAAGGGATTTGAGCCAACACAAGATGGAATACTTTGTTGTCAAAATGGATTGTGTGTACCTAATGTTAATGGGCTAAGAAGGAAGATAATGACAGAAGCATATCATTCAAGATATTCCATCCATCCGGGATCAACTAAAATGTACCATGACTTGAAAGGAGTGTATTGGTGGGGGGACATGAAGAAGGACATTGCAGAATTTGTGGCTCAATGTCCAAACTGCCAGCGTGTCGAAGTAGAGCACCAAAAGCCGGGAGGTTATATGCAGTGTATGAAGCTTCCAACTTGGAAGTGGGACATGATCAACATGGATTTTGTCACTGGTTTGCCTCACTCGTTTCGTAAGTTTGACTCCATATGGGTAATAGTTGATAGACTCACCAAGTCAGCACATTTCTTGCCAATTAAGACTGATTATACAGCTGAAGAGTATGCAAAGTTATATATTAAAGAGATAGTTCGGCTACACGGGGTTCCAATCTCTCTTATATCTGATCGAGGAGCTCAATTCACTGCAAAGTTTTGGATATCATTCCAAAAGAGTTTGGGAACACAACTGAATTTAAGTGCAACCTTCCACCCTCAAACGAATGGTCAAGAAGAACGCACAATCCAAACACTTGAGGATCCAAAATTTGATACGCTCAAATTACACCTCCCTAAAGAAGCATAAGCGATCGTTATCAAGTAAAGAACCCAACTTGTAGGTTGGGGTCGATCCCACGAGGAAAATGGTTTAGACTTTACTTTGACCCACAATTATATTCAATTAGTCAAAGTACTTCCAAAAAAACAACA
>JAJOOS010012583.1:0-48747 GCA_029582725.1 Solanum chiquidenum
CCGACTCTTAATAAGAGCTACTTTAATACGTAAATGACCACGTACACTTGCGTGTGCGATTGGATGCAACAAGTTTTTGGCGCCGCTATCGGGGACTTTAGAATTAGCAATTGTTTGATTTGTCTAATTTCTGAAGTTAGACAGCAAGTGTTGACAACTTGATCTTAGCTATTCATTTTGCAAGTTGTGTTAAACTTTCAAACTAGAAGACGACCAAGACTTTGTGGAGCCTCTAGCTGAACCAGAAAGATTTTTTCATTATCAGAGAAGGCAAAGATGACTCACTTACCCAGTCCCTATTGTTGCTAGTGAACCAGTAACTCCTGTAGCAAGAGTTGAATGAGAAGAACATGTAGTGATGGCTGAGATGAAAGTGAGAGACGTGGAAATCCCATGTACAACCAATGTTACTTCATGCATTCAAAAACCTGAAGTTGGTGGAAGATTTGAACTGAAGCAGGGTATGGTGCAACTATTGCACACAAATGGATAGTTCACTGGTTTATCGCACGAGGATCCACAAGTTCACACCCAGAATTTCCTTCAAATTAGTGACACCTACACTCCAACTGGAGTGAACGTAGATTACGTGAGGCTCACTATATTTCCCTTTTCTTTGCTAAGGGAAGAAAAAATATGGTTGAATTCTAAGCCCGCTAATTCCATAACCTCATGGGACGATTTTGCTAAGAAGTTCCTTATCAGTTTTTTCCCACCTGAGAAAATAGCTAAGTTAAGAAGTGACATACCGAGCTTCTGACAAAAAGGAGGAGAGAACTTATACCAAGCTTGGGACAGGTTTAAGTCAATGTTGTTGATCTATCGGCACCATCATCAGGCTAACGAGGTGTTGGTCCACACCTTCATTGAAGGGTTGGAGCCCAACACCAAAATTTTACTTGATTCAGTTGCAGGTGGACAGGCTCTGAAGAAGACTTATACTGAGTTGTTCACCCTATTGAACAGGATTTCACAAGGTAACCCCGAGTGGAATGGAGGAGGAGCTAAACCAATAGTACAAAAGACTGATGGAATGTTAGAGGTAGATGCAGTAACAACATTAACTACACAAATTACTGTAATGCAGAACATGATGAATACACATTTTAGAAAACTATCATTGGGACAACAACCAGCTCAGGTAAATGCGGTACAACAGCCACCTACAAGGTGTGAGATCGGCGGAGGAGGAGACCACAATGCAGAGGTATGTGGGGCAAACCCAGATTCTGTAAATTTTGTAGGTAATGCACATCATGGAGGAGGTCTTCAAAATTATGGGAACTCCTACAATCCAATTGGCGAAATCATCCAAATTTTTCCTAGGGTGGAAACCAAAATTAGACTTAAGGTTAGAACCAATATAGACCCCAGGGGAATGCACATGGTCAACAACAAAAGGGCCAACGAGAGCAACCTAATAATCAACAAAATAGCAAGACCATGGAAGAGATGCTGAAGAAGATCATAGTTGAGCAAGCTCAACTAGCTGCTGATGTGAGAAATAACCAGTTAGCAACCCATATCCTGAAGAAACAATTTGGGCAATTTGCTAGTGCCCAAAACTCACGACCTCAAGAAGATCTGCCAGGAAACATTGATCCAAATCCCAGGCAAGTGAATGCGGTAGGTACGCGTAGTGGGTTGCAGATGGAGAAGTTCGCTCCAAAAAAGTGAAATGATGAATCAGCTAGCAAAGAGGATGAACCCAAGGAGAGTGAGACTGTTGCACAAGATGAAAGAGTGCAGCCAATAGTGAAACCACCTCTACCATTTCATTAGAAGTTTAAAAAGCAAAAGGAGGACGAATGTCTTGGTAAGTTTCTTTCTCTCTTAAAGTAAGTTCACATTAATTTGCCTTTGGTAGATGTTTTGTTGGGTATACCCAGGTATGCAAAGTATGTGAAAGAGATCGTGACAAATAAGAGAAGGTTGACTGAATATGAAACAGTGGCACTTACTGAAGAGTGCAGCAGCTCCAAATTCCAAAATAAGTGGCCCACTAAACTGAACGATCCGGGCAGCTTTACAATTCAGATCACCATAGGGCAGAGCATCCATGAGAGAGGGTTGTGTGACCTTGGAGCGAGTATAAACTTGATGCCAACATCACTGTATAAAAAGTTGGGGTTGGGTAGTCCTAAACCCACCACCATTCTCTTGTAGTTGGCAGATCGGTCAGTTGCTAGACCAAAGGGTGTTGTGGAGGATGTCTTGGTCCAAGTGGGATCTTTGATAATCCTGGTAGATTTTGTGGTACTAAATTTTGAGCCAGATACGGAGGTTCCTTTCATCCTGGGAAGAACTTTCCTGGCCATAGGGCGGGCTATGGTAGATGTAGCAGTAGGTCAATTAACTATGCAGGCGCATGACAAAGTGGAAGTGTTTGATATCTATAAGGAATTGAAACTACCAGTTGTGTATGAAGAGTTGTCTGTTATAAGTGTGATAGATCTTGAAGCAGAAGCACGTTATATTGCATCCAAAGACATGTTGGAGCGTGTATTAGTGGGACATGATATCTATGGGGATGCTGAAGCACATGAGATGGTATAATTTTTGGATCTGTCGAGTGTAGGCATATCAAGAGATCACTGGGAGCCGTTGAATAGGGTGTTGGGTCCTCCACCCAAACCTTCCATCGAAGAAGCACTGCCAGCTCACCTCAAGTATGCATTTTTGGTTGAAGATAAGACCTTACATGTTATTTTATTTGTAGACTTGTCTGAATCACAGGTTGAAGCAACATTAAGTATTCTGAGGAAGAGAAAAGCAGCTCTAGGCTAGCAAATATCTGACATTCACGGGATCAGTCCCACGTTGTGTATGCACAATATTTACATGTAGAAGGTCATAAGCCGAGTGCACAACACCAATGGAAACTTAATCCAATAATGAAGGATATGGTAAGGAAAGAGGTGATAAAGTGGTTAGATGCGGGGATAGTGTACCCCATATATGACAGCAAATGGGTGAGTCTAGTACAGTGTGTTCCCAAGAAGGGCGGTATGACTGTGATAACGAATGAGAAGAATGAACTGATCCCTACAAGGACGGTAACTAGGTGGTGTATCTGCATGGACTAAAGAAAGTTGAATGATGCCACCAGGAAGGACCATTATCATGTGCCATTTAGTGATAAGATGTAGGACAGACCAGCAGGACAAGAATATTATTGCTTCTTGGATGGCTACTCAAGTTATAATCATATATTCATTGCACCAGAGGATCAGGAGAAGACTACCTACACTTGTCTGTATGGCACCTATGCGTTCAAACGTATGCCATTCGGATTGTGCAATGCACCGGCGACATTCCAGATATGCATGATGGCAATTTTCCATGATATGGTGGAGGATTTTGTTGAGGTGTTCATGGATGACTTTTTGATGTTTGGTGAGTCTTTTAATCTTTGTTTGACTAATCTTGACAGGGTCTTTGCAAGGTGTGAAGAGACGAATCTAGTGTTAAATTGGGAAACGTGCCATTTCTTAGTTCGAGAAGGGATTGTACTAGGGCACAAAATTTCAAGAAATGGGCTGGAAGTAGATAAAGCTAAGGTGGAGGTCATTGAGAAGTTGCCACCACCTATCACTGTGAAGGGAGTCTGAAGTTTTCTGGGACACACCAGGTTTTATAGAAGATTCATCAAGGACTTTTCTAAGACTGCAAGACCCATGTGCAGCTTATTGGAAAATGAGGTGAAGTTTGTATTTGATGAAAGTTGTTTGCAAGCTTTTGAGCAATTGAAGAAAAAGCTGATCGAAGCCCCTATTCTGATTGCTCCTAATTGGGAGCTACCCTTCGAGATCATGTGTGATGCCAGCAATACATCAGTTCGTGCAGTGCTAGGCCAGCGTAAGGAGAAGATGTTTCACTCCATCTATTATGCTAGCAAGACACTTGATGTAGCCCAATCGAACTACACTGTCATAGAAAAGGAGATGCTAGCGCTAGTATTTGCTTTTGATAAGTTCAGGTCTTACTTGGTAGGCACCAAAGTTGTTTTTTACACTGATCATGCTGCGATCGGGTATTTATTCAACAAGAAAGATGCTTAGATGGATATTACTCTTGCAAGAGTTTGATATGGAAATTAAAGATAGAAATGGGACTGAGAATCAGATAGCCGATCATTTGTCAAGATTGGATGACTTATCTCATGTGAGGAATGAAGAACAGATTCGTGAGGAATTCCCTGATGAGCAATTGCTAGCCTTGGACCTTACACAAGTACCCTGGTATGTTGATATTGTGAACTTTCTGGTGATTGGTTTATTTCCACCTGGGCTTCAACACATCTGAATCAAAAGCTAAAGCATGAGGCGCAGTTTTATATGTGGGATGAGCCTTTCTTATTGAAATAGGGACCTGATCAGATTATGTGAAGGTGTATAGCTGAACATTAGTCATCGCAAGTGTTGGAGAGTTTTCACTATTTACCATATGGTGGGCACCACGGAGGTGAGTGCACGGCGCATAAGGTATTGCAATCCAGATTCTTTTTTCCTACTTTATTTAAAGATGCTGCAATCTTTGTGAAGGGTTGTGATGAGTGTCAGCTGATGGGCACTATTTCTAGAAGACATGAGATGCCATTGAACAACATCCTCGAAGTTGAGATCTTTGATGTATGGGGGATAGACTACATGGGACCATTCCCATCTTCCAATGGAAATCAGTACATCCTAGTGGTAGTGGACTATATGTCCAAGTGGGTGGAAGCGATTGCTCTACCTACTAATGATGTGAAGGTGGTATTAAAGTCTATCAAGAAGCACATCTTCACCTGGTTTGGAACACGAAGAATCATGATAAGTGATGGAGGTACGCACTTCATCAACAGTTCAGTGCGGAATCTGCTGGCCAAATATGGAGTAAGATACAAGGTAGCCACAACTTATCATCCTCAGACTAGTGGGTAAGTGGAAGTGTCCAAAAGGGAAGTAAAGCAAATTTTGCAAAAGACTGTGAATGCACAAAGGAAAGATTGGGCTGAAAAGTTAGATGATGCTTTGTGGGCATATAGGACTGCATACAAGACACCGATAGGGACTTCTCCTTATCGAATGGTGTTTGGAAAAGCATGTCACCTACCAACGGAATTGGAGCATAAAGCGTACTGGCTATCAAGAAGTTGAATCGGGACCCTGAGTTGGTAGGCAAGAAAATAATAACACAGTTGCATGAGCTAGATGAATTCAGGCTCCACGCGTACGAAAATGCCAAGCTATATAAAGAGAAGACTAAGAGGTGGCATGACAAGCATATTGTGTCACACACCTTTGAGCATGGCCAATTGGTGTTACTGTTCAATTCAAGACTAAAGTTGTTCCCCGGGGAACTTCGGTCTAAGTGGAGTGGGTTGTTTGAGGTGGTTAGAAAGACCCAATATGGAGTTGTGGAGCTAAGAAATAAGGATAAGAGCTCCACTTTTCTTGTAAATGGCAACAAGTGAAACACTACTTCGAGAATGAAGTTGATCGTGAGAAGGAATCGCATGGCGGATGCACAAATGCCAGGGTTAGGGAGTCTAGGTCTAGGACTAGTCAGTAAGTTGTTCCAGGACAAACAAAGCTCTAAGTATGGGGTAGTGATCTTAGGCATATTTATATGCCTAAGAATCAAATAACACCCGGATTTTGGTCAAGTTTGGAATCATTTTCTATTAAGTGATAGTAGTGTCGAGTCATTTGAATTCATTTATACTAACCAACATGATTAGTTGTGTAGGTGAGCTTAAATGAAAGAACGAGCACTGAAACAGGCATTAGGAAGCAAGAAAGGATCTAAGTCATAAAGAAGCAAGGAAGAACAAAAAAAATAAAGATTAAGGAAGGTATGTATCTTCTCCGCATCGCGGAGAGGGATTTTAGATTTTGTTCGTGAAATAGAATTTGAGATAGAATGGTCTGTATTGTGCCCACATCGCAGAGAAGAGAAGATTTCCACAAACTAAATTTTAAAAGGCTCTCCGCGTCACGCCCCCAGCTGCCAGATTTGGTCGTTTCGACTTAATTATAAATAGTCTCATATTTTATTTTATTATTTATTCTTTTTCTAGGCTTTGAAGAACAACAATTTGGAGAGGTTTTTCATATGTTCTTAGAGTTCATTCCTAAACTCTTTTATTTTCGATCTCGTTATGTTATTTAAACATTGCATAATCGAGATTCTTGATATGATTAGCATTTCCCTAGTTCTAGGGCTATGGCTACTAGATGGTTGTATAAAATTGAAGTTTAATGGATTGAAATTAATTATCATATGAATCACTCTTATGTTCTTGTTTTTCGTATTTCGTGCTTGATCACCATTGAAATAAACATCTTGTCTGAATTGAACTCGGGAGAGGGATAAGATGATAGAATGTGGGGCATGAGGAGCATGATTCTCTCTTAAGAATTAGAGTTAATTTGTATCTAGGATAAGGATATACCTAGAGACCATGCTTGGTTATTAGACAGGAAGAAATTATAATGCTCGGTAATTGGTCCAGCCTATCCCCGTTCAATGATGTAGTTAGGCTACCATTTATCATAGGTGATTAGAGGTCGGGAAACCATAATCATAAATTTAACCTTGTGATCATTGATTCGACAGTTGATAAATGTCCATTTAACAAGATAGTATGCATGAATCCTAAAGTGAGTTGCAGCCCTGGACTTTACCCAATTATTGTTCAAACCCTTTAGGAATTGAATCGCTTTAGTTAAACTCTTAATTAGATTTTAGATTATGAAAACATTCACTTCTTTACTCTTGATAGCACTTGTTTCTAATTGAAACTATTGGTAGATCGAATTGTTTTAATCTTGAGTCCTTTTGGATACGATATACAGCTCTTAATAAGAGCTACTTTAATACTTGAACGACCACGTACACTTGCGTGTGCGATTGGACGCAACAGTAACGCATCTTGACCAATAATTGAATTTTCTTAATTTCTCTAATAATTTAACTTTCAATAATTCAATCAAAGCATACAAAAAAATAAAATTATTAGGTGTGAGGTAAAGAAGGAAGTTATGCCTCTAAATGTCGAGATCAAGAATGCGGCAACACATCTAGTTTGAAAATAATAGAAGTTCAACAAATAAAAATATGAGTGAACGATGACATCTAAACACAATTCATTCAAAATTCATTTAAGATACTATAAATTGATAAAAGCGACTATGCTAGGACAATGGGACTCGAGGGGTACCTCATACATTCCCTTCGGACAACAGAATTCTTTACATGAATGTGTTGTTGGCAGACCATAATAAAGAGTCATTTCATTTTGATTAGGAATTAAAAAGAAAATGTTACTTGGAACACGACAACTCAATTCCAAGTGGTGACTCTGACAATAAATTGATCCCTATTCAATACCATCACTTAAATTGGAACAACTTTTCTCGTTGTTGAAAAAGGGGTGTGACAATTGGGATGATCATTTGTCTTTAATTGAGTTTGCTTATAATAATAACTATCACTCGAGTATCCAAATGGCTACATTTGAAGCTATCTATGATAGGAAATATAGGTCTCCTATTGGTTGGTTCGAAGTAGGTGAGGTCGCTTTGACAGGGCCCGAGTTGGTACATAATGCTATGGAAAGGTTTGACTTATTCATGAGAGGTTGAAAGCTCCTCAAAGTTGGAAAAAGTCTTGTGCTGGTGTTAGAAGAAGAGAACTTGAATTTAAAATTGATGATTGGTCTAACTGAAAATTTCACTCATGAAGGGTGTAATAAGATTTGGAAAGAAAAGAAAGCTTAGTCCCCGTTATGTAGGCCCATATCACATTTTGAGGCATATTGGCAAGGTTTCTTATAAGTTAGAGCTACCTAATGACTTAGCATTGGTACATCCGATATTCTATATCTCTTTGTTGAAAACACGTGTTGGAGATCCGACGTCCTTAGTGCCTTTGGAAACCTTCAGAGTTAAAGAAAGTATTTTATATGAAGAGGTTCCGATTGAGATTTTGGATCGTCAAGTTCGTAAGTTAAGAAACAAAGAAGTTTCTTCCGTGAAGGTTCATTAAAGGAATCAACAAGTTGAGGGTTCTACTTGGGAGGCCGAAGTGGATATGATGTCTTTGTATTCTCATCTTTTTCCCTCCACTCCTACTCTAACTTAAGGTATTACCTCGTCATGGTTTATTCTTTCGGATTCATGTGTTTTAGTCATTCTCATGTTTCCATATGCATGTATGTGCATGAAAAACTTGATTTTAATGTTATGATTTAGCTTGGAGTGATTCTCCATGTTTACGCGCATTTTGATGAAATTTGCATTCATGTTGGGTTGTTAGTTTCCTCTCATACTCTATTCATGCACGTTTGAGTCTCATTCGAGGATAAATATTCCCAGGGGAGATTTTGTAACCTCTGAAATTGAAAGTTGAGTCGAGTTGGAAAAGTTCAGAAAATATTGCAGGGATCTGGTTTTACGCATCGACCTACGAGTCATATAAATCCCTACGATTCGTAGGAAGGGTTACATAGACATTGGGAAAGATTTTAGGGAAATTCAAATTTCTGAAGTTTGACCTTCAAGTGAACATGAAGAATCATAGAAATTTGGATGAGCCGTAGATGGATTTTGTAAAAAGGATTCAGTGAATTGACTTAAGACCTCAGACCTACGGAAGGATTTGATGGGTCATATAGAAAGCACATGTAGAAGGGATCTAGACTTGGTGGAATTTTGGACTTGAACTTGTGTTCTACGAATGGGGTCTATAGACCGTAGAAGAAATGAAGGACCATAGGAGGGTCTCGTGTGAATTGACTGAATTTTTGGGTTTCTAAAGTTGGTTCGACGGTTGACCAGTATGGGTCGTAAAAGATCTACAGACCACAGGTCCAACCCGTAGGACTGTTCGACAATTATTTATTAAGGGTATTTGGGTCTATTCCTATGCATTTAATACCTATACTATGTCGTTTTACCCCTATTTCTAAGTCCTATAACTACCTTTTTACTCCTAAATTTACCCAAACCCTCTCTCTCTCAAATTCCCAAAACCCATCCACAGTCATCCCCTCCAAATTCTCTCAAGCTTCAAGGAAGGAAATCTAGGTTTCAAGATTCAAATATATATCTTCCTCTATTGCTTTTGGGCTTTGATGTCACGGCCCAAGGTACCCCCTAGGCGTAACATGGCATATAGGACCCCGAGATGCCCCATAAAAGCCACTTAGCATTTATAACATAAGAAATAGACAAAGAGATAAATAAATACATTTCGAGTCCCGAAAGTTTTATAAAATTAAAGTGGAAGTCTAAACACTTTGTCTCAATAGCCGTCTAATACAACAGAATGAAATTGGGCCTAGCCCATACATCATGTACAAAACTGAAATTAAAAAAAGGAAAAAAAACTGAAACAATGAAAATCCATCCTCGAAGCATGAGGACTCACCAAAGCTTGGAAATCTCTCAAGTTAACCTCTAGCCACGAAACTGAAAACCCTGACTATCAGACCCTACATTTGGGTAAATGTAGGCGAGACAATGCGTTAGTATAAAATATGTACCAAGTATGATAGTCATGCATATAAACATTTAAAACATGCTAAAATAGGACATTTCATGGCATGCAATGACCAAGCTAAAACATGATATAAAAAGGGTTAGAAAACATGAGTCATAAAATATGGTCAATGCAAGCTAACATCTTTAGGACCTTTGAACACATGTGAGATACTTCTTGAAGTAACCTTAGTTCATTATTATTGTAGGAAGTTGCCTTAACCGACATAGAGACCATGTGAGCTGTGACATGATCCCCCGGTGTGTCTGATGAGTCTGGGATTTCGACTCATTTGGGGCTTGTTATTCATAGTTTTAATGTCCTCGATGCAAATTTTGTGCTCTAAACTGATGTTTTAATGATAATTTACAAATATAAAGGCTAAAGATCAAGGCAAGGATAATACCGGGCAAAAAGGAGCGAAAAATATGAAAAGGGATTAAGATAGTAAAAGTTGAGAATCACCAAAGCCACTCGAAGACTCGCTGAGTGTCACTTAAGCTCGCCTAAAGTTCCAGACTACCAGCCCTGGGGAGAAACCAACTTGGCGATGGAAATGGATAGTCGACGGACCGCCGAATGGATCGACGACTTCGATCCTGATCGCTTAAAGTCACAGAACTCTGAGGTTAAAGAGGCAAAGAAAAACGGCAAGGAAACGCATCACTTGGCGCATCATCGACCTGGTCGGTGATGCTCGACTAACTTCGTCGAGTGACCCCGAAGGCCAAAATTTGAGAACGTATAAATTGAATTTCAAAAAGTAGAAAAAGGAATCCAGTCATTTCCTAAGTAATTTCTACATTGTAAAACTTTAAGCTTTGGTTGGAGACTTTGTTTTACTTAGTTTAAGGAGTTTTCTAGTAGATTTTGAGTTGGATTTTCGATATTGAGCATTTTGGATCATTGTAAAGACGTGGATTGCAATACCCAGATTATGGAGAACGTAATTGGTGTTGATTTCTTCCTTTTTTATGTGGATAAAACCCCCATTCTTGGGGGTGTGATCATGTGATTATTTGCTCTAATTAGCTTATGGGTATTGTTGTTTACTGATTTAAATGCTGCTTTGAAGTGGATTTAATTGATAATTGTGTATTAACCCATGAATTGTAGTTGCAAATGCAGTCTTAGTGTTTTGGCCTTGCTTGAGAAAGAGGTTTTAGATCTAAGGTTATCGATTGATGATTTTAGTGATTGAGTTGTTGTGGGTTTAGCTCGAGAGAGTGAATCTTAACTCGATCCTACCTATCTAGCTCAAGAGACTAGATAAATTGAGGTATTAGGCTGCTTATAGTGTTATTATGCTTGTCGAGGTTTGAGAGAACTCGCTTGAATCGTAAAAGTTGTTCTAGAGAAAGCTATTGTATCTATAGTCTAGCCTATCCACTAAGATTCAACAATTGTTAGTAAATTACAATTACCCATATAGCGAAATTAGCTTTTAATCGATCACATCCCCAAGTATCCCTTATCTACTAGATTACTCCTCTATTTTTCTTAGTAAAAAAATGTGAATGTTGTTGGTGTTAGTGGAGTAAACCCCGAGGATGCACACTTTGAGGCTCTATATAATGAGGAAGTGAATTTTCTTGCAAATTAAGGAGGAGGTTTCTGTTTGAGCTATCCGAGGCCGGGCGGAAATCAAGGTTGGAATAGAGAGTGGGATGATGGATGGAGAGACCGTGACAGGGATTGGCGTGACCATGGGACTAATTGGAAGGAACGGGATGGTGACAAGGAAAGATATGTTCCTCCCCATGAGCGTCAAAAGCCAAAAGAGCAAAGGGCTGATCCGGAGAAGTTTCACATGAAATATATGCTTGCACACATTCTCAATTAAGTGGAAGGGTCGGACAAGGTGCTTAAATAAATGAAAGAGGACGTCTCCACACTCAATCAGACGGTTACCTCTCACTTAGTGTCCATCAAACATCTGGAAACACAAATGAATCAAATATCATCTCATTTGAACCTAAGGCCAAAAGGGGGTCTACCAAGTGCTACCTTAGCTAACCCAAAAAAAAACCTTGAAAGTGTATCCACATTGGGCCACGACGTTAAATAAGGCGCTTCTTGGGTGCCAACCCAAGATTTTATGCTTTTATCACTGTTGTTTGAATAATGGGTGTTGAATGTGTAGGTTGAAAATTTGAAATTTTGGGAAAATGGGCAGTTAGGCAAGCTAATTGTCCAGTCGGCGTTTCATCAAACAGGTCGGCAAGCCCGAATTGGACCGCCATTTGAACCACCTAGCTTGCTGGAGGTTCTGTAAAACTCGGTGAGCTAAAGTGCTACTCGGTGCATCGGCGAGTGGGTCAGCAACGTAAGTTATGATTGCCGACTGGCGCGCGAACTGAAGAGTAAACAGGCCAAAGCATTTTAAATTCAAAAATCTCCCTCATTTTCATACTTTTTGACTTCCAAACTTTTACAACCGCACATTTTCTTACTCTCGTACTATTTTACTTGCTTATTGTGTGGGATCGATAACTCGGGGAGGATTTTTAGATTCGTTGCTAGCCTAGCTAGCTTTTCAAATTCTCTGCATCTAAGGTTAGTTTTCCGAACATCGTCTTTACATTTTGGTGAAATCAAATGCATGATCATTGTGTGGTTGTTCTCTGTGCATAATTATGATTTGTTGAATGTGTGGCGTTAATGTTTGCCCGTATTTAGTTTAAATTGATGTTATTTGGTCTTAAATTGTGAAATATCGCATTTTTGCATGTCAAACCTGTTGGGTTGTGTTAAATTTATTGTAGGTCTAGTGGAGGTGAAGTCTGAGTAACCCCGAATTGTGTCAATTGTAGGATTTTCCCAATGATAGAGCGGTTGACGCCATTCTTAAGGGCAAAAGATGTCAATTGACAAATTTTGGCCAAATCGGGGGAAGTCTGAGTACCCCATGGGCATGGGTAGTATGGGTCTGAGCTAATTGCATAGAATAATAGTTTAATTTTGTTTTTGTGGGTTGCGGGTTAGATTTTGAAGGTCGGAGTGAAAATATGGTAGGTTGGACTATTCGGCGAGCTGGGTCGAGCTCGCCGAGTGGTTTGGTGGTTCACTTAAAGACCCCTCGATCACCATTTAACTCTCCATGTTTGAGGTCTAAGCTCTGTAACTTTTGGCGATATGCCTGAGCTTGCCGAGTTCACTCGGTGACTCGCCGAAAGTCCCTTCTGATCGCCCTTTTGCACCCCAAAAACCTGAAATTATTCTGTAACATTCGGCGAGCTACTTGTAGTTGCCGAATAGTGTTGGTGATTCACTGTAAGGCCCTGAACATCACCGACATGCTCTGAATTTTTGCTGATTTTACTCTGTAACATTTGGCGAGTCCGATTTGGCTCACTGAATCGGGTCGACGAGCCTGATTTGGATCGCCGAATGGGATCGGCAACTCACCGAACGGTTCGGCGAGTCTTCCTGCAACTATTACACTTTGATTTTTTCTAAACTAAGTTTAACATTTTTAACATTGTTTTGCAGGTATGGCTAGACCTAAAGTCGCACGAAGAAATCAACCGCCCCGAAAGCGGGCTAGAGGGATATTCATTAATGAGAAGGCTGCAAACTTCTGGGCCACGGTATCTAAACTTCCTCCAAAAGGGGGAAAGGGCAAGGGAAAAGGCCTTGTACACAGTGAGGGTGTTTATGCCACTCACCTCACCACTTCTAAGAGTGAGGGACACTCAGTTCTCCGGCCTCCGTCTTTGAGCCAAAAAATGACCAGCTTCTACAGGTTAGAAGAGCGTAGCTACGCTCCAAGTCGATGAATGATCCGTCTAGGATCTTGATGCCTCATATGCCTCCACCTCCAGCTTTGGTAGTAGTGAAGGCTCCACCCCCTGTCAAGGTTCCTCCACCCTGGTCACTCAACAAACTAAAGGCCGAGGGTTTGAGGACCATTCTTGAAGAGAAGAGGTTGTCTGCTAACGGTGTGGTAGACCGGTACCCAAAAATGTGGAGCACCTTGTAGTTCCACAAGTTTGAAATATTCACAAAGCCTCGAGGCCCTTACATTCCTACTTAGGTCCAAGAATTTTACTCAGCATATGGAGAGTTGGTGCCGAAGGGGAAAAAAAGGCCAGCGCATTCAAGCCAATTGACTTTGTAGTAGTTTAGGGGAGGAAGGTGAAGTGCAACAACTTAGATATAAATGAGGCGCTCGGGTCTACAATGAACTCCATGCACTATTACACTGACAAGATCCAGAAGAAGACCCTCGATGATTTAAAGGGTTGGCTAGCACCTCTAATCTTTGATGTGACACCGAGGTGGATTGAGGCAGGAGTGCCGATTTAGAAAAAAGACCTGAACGTGGCTGCCAGATACTGGTTTGGGTTTATTAGCAACACCATTATGCCTTCACAGAACGAGCCGATCCTCCGGCATCTGAAGAATGCATGTTTTGACTATATCATGGATCAAGAGAAGCTATACTTGGGTCTGCTCATTGAGCAAGAGATGGCCATAAGGGCCAAGCAGAGTCAGACTTCTCTTCCCTTTCTGGTGCTGATCACTGAGCTATGCATACGGGCCCGTGTCCCTGTGAATGAGAAGACGGATGTGGAAGTGACTCCCACTTTCTCTACTGACATCCAACATATTGAGGTTGGGTATATGAGGGATGAGGCGGAAATGAGGAGAGCTACACTGGTGGATATGTCCCCGGTACTTGATGTTGATATGTTGCCGACTAAGGCAGTACTTCCTCCTTAGGCCAGTGAGCCTACAAGTATATCTGACCCCTCTACTATTGTACCTCCTTCTACTATTGTACCCCCTCCCACTATTGTTGTTGTTGTTGCTGCTATTGCCTCCCGACTCCCTATCACCCAGCCATACTGTACAAGATGGGTCATCTGGCTCATTCCGCTGATGGGCGTACCTCCCGAGTAGAGGCCGTTGTGCCTGGGTTGATAGAGCGGGCGATTGCTGCAACCTTGGCCCCAATTAGGGCTTAGATGAGAGAGCATAGGGAGTTGATTGATGGCCACAAGCTTGCACTGTATGCCCTTACAGTGAGGCTTGAGAATAATGAAGCAGGATCGGGGTGATTCTGCTATTGTGACGTCCTTGAAGGCCGATGTTGTTGGGCTGCGGAAAGATTTGGATGAGCTGAAGTCCACTGACCTATCGATGTTGTTTGGTATTATGGAGATTTCTGAGATCCCGAGTGTAGATGTCCCTGCCAGTTCAGAGATTTCTTCGGCTACTACGACCGGAGATGTTGATAGAGAGGATGCAGTTGTTGAATCTGAGGCTGAGACTGATGAGGAGGAGTTGGGTGTCCGTGATGCGTCTATGTACGATGATTTGGAGGACCTTGAGGGGTCCATGGTTCAGACGGCGGTTGAGGCATCACTGAGGGATACTTTGATAGTGGGCTCCAGCGGAGCCAATGATGTTGTTTCAATGGGCACTGATGCCCAAGATGACGGAGTCACAGAGATGCAGAGTTTACCCCAGGCTTAGCCTGGCAGGAGGATTTTTGACTCCCTATCTATTTTTATCGTGTTTTATTTCTCTATTTCTTTGTATTTGAGGACAACTACTAGACTAGTTTGGCGGGGTGAGATATTTCTATACCTACCTCTTTTGGGCTATTTTGTGGATATTTGTTGTTTTTTTTATGTGAATATTGGATCTTATCTTGTGTTTTTATATATATGGTTTTGATCCATTGTGTTTGTCCTTTGTTTTGAATTGCAAATGGTTATGAACCAATTTTTTTATAAAAAAATTACTTCATCTTGATGTGTTTGAAAGTGGTCATTCTCTTGCAATTTCGAGTGTCGGTTGTGGTCAATACTGATGAATTGAATAGTGCTCTCAATTTAACGATATGAGTGTGCGGCTACGATGAGGCAAATTGAGTTACATAGGACATATGTGAACTCCTAGCATCTCGTTGTGACTAGCTGGTTGTTGAGATGATCTCTTGTGATGATCGTTGCACGCTAGCTGAAAATAGTAGAGTCTTGTTTGATGATTGTGTCGAATGCCATGTGTGGTGAGGTTGTCTTTAACTATGTGCTTGATGATACCTAGAGCTTGCCCTGGTGGTCCAATTGATTAATGAAAGTAAGCGATTGAAATGATCTTAGGCACAATTTGTGAAGAGTGAACCAAAAATTGATATTATACCTCTTTGTGACTACCTTGTGAGAGTGTGAATCTATCTTGACACCCTTTTGAGCCTATCTTTTTCTTTGGAAGAAGCTTACACAACTTTGACCTCTTTTTCCCATCACATATAACCTTCATGAAGTATTAGTTCGTTTGAATAGCCAACTCAGGCCAAAAGCCTAAGTTGGGGTACGGTGAAAAAGAAGGAAAATCAAGGAATGTGAAAAATCTACCTTTGAAGGATCATGTTGAAAAAGATGGAACCCCTCCATGTAAAAAAAAGAGAAAGAAAAGAAAAATGTGAAAATAGAAAAAAAAGATTGAAAAGGAGAAGAGTTTGTGAAATAAAGCTTGTTAAAGGAGCAAAAGAAATGGTGTATCCAATGCATCATGCTTAAATGAACAACAAGGTGGATTGTGAACATCATAGAGTGTGAAAGAGAAGGAGAAAGAATGAATTGTAGGCCATACTTCATAAAGGAAGAAGTCACTAAACAAAAATGATCATACCTTTACACTCAGCCCCATTACATGCCTTGAAAGACCTTTGTGATCTTGAGTGAGCTGAAAATTATGTTGATTGGAAAATAAGGGCAAACCTATGGGTAGAGTCATGCATGTGTTCATCTTTGGGAGTTTGAGAGTTGTATTTGATTCTGAAATTATAATTTGTTGATAATCTTTGTGTGAGCGTGGAATCATTCTTGGTGTGAGGGCATTCAAATGCTTTTGTTGAGCTTGAACTTGCATTTGAAGCAAGCATTGTGAGCTTGAGTTCTGTTTGATGATGGTTAGTCACAGTTTGAAACTTAAGGTGCACAATTGAACATTGTATGTGTAGTTTGAACCTCTTGTGGTCATTCGTTTTGAGTCTTGAGTAGCACTATTTGTAAACATCCTTATTGAACTGATTGATCTTGTGTTTTACTTGAGGACAAGCAAACGTTTAAGTTGGGGGTGTTGATAAGTCTAGGATTTCGACTCACTTGGGGCTTGTTATTCATAGTTTTAATGTCCTCGATGCCTATTTTGTGCTCTAAATTGATGTTTTAATGATAATTTACAGATATAAAGGCTAAAGAGCAAGACAAGGACAATACCAGGCAAAAAGAAGCGAAAAAGATGAAAAAGGATGAAGATAGTAAAAGTTGAGAATCGCCAAAGCCCACCCCACACCCCTTTACCTGTCATCTTCTTCACTCCATCTCAAAAATCTCTTGCCAAATTTCTTTGCCATGACCCCTGCCACACCCCTTTCCCATACCTTCCTTAATTATTATTTTTACTAGCGGCATTCCACTATTACCAATATTATCAAAAACTAAAATAAAATGCGTCAAAAATAATTCTGGTGAAACTCCATTTTTTCTGGCAAGACTAATACAAATTTGGAATTATTTTCTTTCAAATTGTTAAAAAATTCAAATCCTAAAGATCTCACAACATAGAAGAAGAAAAAATAATAATATGAGAATCTGAATTGATGATTGAAAAAAAAAAGTGAGATTGAGAGAAATGACAACTACAATATTAATGGATATCGGAATAAACGAAAGGGGCAGGTGTATGAGTGAAAAAAAGAATCCGTTGAGAAAAAAAAAGTGGAACGAAGATGATTATCGCTGATTTTAGTCGCGGCGGCTATGTGCGTGTTTCGGTAAAGAAAGGGGAAGGATGGACGCAGAGTGGGTGGGTGGGGTGTTCTGGCAAAGAAGAAAGGAGGGAAAGAAGAGTTTTTCTTTTTCTTTATTTTTATTTTTGTTAAAAATATAGTTTTTCTATTTATTTTTTACTTATTATTATGGACGAAATGCTACATGTCTTTCTTTTATTTGTTACTATGCCACATCATCGGCAAGTGTATGACACACACTCTCTATTTTTTATTGATTGTCACAAAATGTTCAATAAGTATATTTTTTTAACTAATGAAGATGTTCAATTGGAACAAGCCCAAGATAAAGTATTTAGGAAAAATTACTTGGATGGGTTCCTTTTAATAAATAATTACTGATTTTAGCGATACTTTTTATTTATTACAATTTATAGCAATATATAACAATAGTATGTTAAATCTGCAATATGTATTAAAAGTGAATTAAATATGCAATATATATGTATTATAATTGTTTTTAAAAATATATTGTGCTTGTTTGGTAAGAAATTGACACATTGTATTATAAATGTATTAAAATGTGTGATAAATGTATTATCCATCAATAAACTTTGTATTATGTGTGAATAATAAATTGTTCTTTGTAATATGTATTAAAATTGTATTATACATGTATTAAAAGTGATCAAGTGGAAAAAAAATGTTATTGCTATAAATGGTAATTTTTTTTATAGTATATTTATGTAAGTTTCCCAAGTATTTAAGTATATTATGCAGACAAATTTAAAGGACTGTGTATTACTTAAGCCTATAATATAATTATCCTAAAAAACAATTAAAAAAATTTGTAATCTTTGGTGCTCAATAAGCCCCTTTTCCATTGTAAAATAGAGGTGGCGTTGTTATATGTACCAAATTCACTTGAGATATAGGGCTGAGATTAATCGTGGGCAAGCCAACCTACATATTCTTGCCCCCACCTTAAATTCTCTTCCGTTGCTCCCCAGAAAACTTTCCTGCTCTTCCTCCTTTCTCTACATAATTTTCAATTCTTCAGATCCGAATCGATTGTCATTTTTGTCCCGAATTTTCCGATTCAATTTGTATTCAAAAAATTAAATTTTGTGTTGGAAAAATCCTATTTTGTGATTTGAATCTTGAAATTGTTTGTGATTGTGATTGTGATTGTGAGAGGAGTATAGTAGGTGGTGATTTGAGAGTAACGGTGATGGAAGAATGTAATCGAGTTGAAGATGTAGAGGAGGGTGAGATCTCAGATTCGGCTTCAGTTGAAGAAATCAGTGAGGATGCGTTCAATAGGCAAGACCCACCTACTACTAAGATTAAGATTGCGAGTAATGAAAATCAAAATCAAAATCAAAATTCGACGACTACGACTAGGGTTTGGACGATGAGAGATGTATATAAATATCCAATTTCTAGGGATTATGCTAGAGGTTTGTATAACCTGGCTTGGGCTCAGGCTGTGCAGAATAAGCCTTTAGACGAACTATTCGTCATGACTAGTGACAATTCCAACCAATGTGCTAATGCTAATGCTGATGTTGAATCCAAGGTCATCATTGATGTGGATGTGGATGACGATGTTAAAGAGGAAGGAGAGTTGGAGGAAGGGGAGATCGACTTGGATGCCGCTGACCTAGTTCTAAATTTTGGAAAGGAGGCCAATTTCATTAGGGAACAACTTCAGAGTGTTACTCTAGACGAAACCCACAAGTAAACTTGTTAAAACTCTATTCATTCTAGTTCTAGTCTAGTAAATAGCTTCATCCACTAATTATGCTTTGTTTCACTAGATCCTTTTCTATGGTTTGTTCCAAATTGCAAACTTCATTACTGGCCTTGGGGGAACTAGCTCTTTCTCAAGACAAGAATGACATTCTTATTCAACTCTTTATGACTGCACTCCGTACTATTAATTCTGTAAGATATATTCATTCTCTACTACTTTCAGCCTCATCCCATAGCTTAAATAATGCTCAAATCTCTTTCCTTTCCAGGTTTTCTACTCCATGAACGAGGATCAGAAGCAACAAAATACAGATATTCTATCTAGGTTTTTCTTCTTCTTTTTACATTTGTCATTCCTATTGCATTTGAAAACATTCTAATCTAACTCCCTTGCAGGTTGCTTTTTCATGCAAAGACACAATTACCTGCTCTTTTGTCTTCTGAGCAGTTAAAAGAGGTGTGTTTTCAGAAATATATATGTATGTATTGAGAAAACTTGCAGTACTGGTAGCTTATACTGCCTACTTTATGTCCCAGGTGGATGCTGTGATTCTCTCTATTAACCAGTCAACTGTTTCCTCAAATACTCAAGACAATGACAAGGTCAATGGGATCAAAGTCGTTGAACTGTTAGATATGAAGGTTTCTCATAAATCCTCTGAAAATGCTAATCAGGATTTTACTTCTGTAAACAAGTATGATTTAGGTGCTGTATCTATCAAATCTTCAGGCCTGAAGGAGCAGAGTGTGTCATTTGAATCTGTAAAACCAGGATTAGCCAATTCTAAAGCTAAAGGGTTATCCATTCCTTTGCTAGACCTCCATAAGGACCATGATGAAGATACTCTTCCGTCGCCTACACGAGAGATTGGACCACAGTTCCCTGTTGCAAAAGCTACACAGGCTTATGGAATGGTGAAACTGGACCTGCCTATTTTTGCGGGTTCTCTTGAGAAAGGGAATTCTTTATTGCATCCTTATGAAACTGATGCCCTTAAAGCTGTTTCCTCTTATCAACAAAAATTTGGTCGAAGTTCCCTTTTTGTTAGTGAAAACCTTCCAAGTCCAACTCCGTCTGAAGAGGGTGATAGTGGCAAAGGGGACATTGCTGGGGAGGTCTCCAGTTTTGATGTTGTACATAATGCCAGCCATCTGAATGAATCTAGCATGGGGCACCCAATATTGTCTTCTGTTCCCCATACCAATATTCTTGATGGACAAGGACTGGAAACTGCTCGGACTGCAGATCCTCTGAGTTTTCTGCCAAATCCTTCTTTGCGATCTTCTACGGCAAAAAGTAGAGATCCCAGACTCAGACTGGCAACCAGCGATGCAGTTGCTCAGAACACGAATAAAAATATCTTGCCTATCCCAGACATTGATTTGAAATTGGAGGCTTCTTTAGAGATGATTGGTTCAAAAAAGCAGAAGACAGTAGACCTACCAGTTTTTGATGCTCCGTTGCCGAAAAGACAAAGAAGTGAACAGACTGATTCAATCATTGTGAGTGATGTGCGTCCTTCGACTGGAAATGGTGGTTGGTTAGAGGATAGAGGGACTGCTGGGTTGCCAATTACGACTAGTAACTGTGCTACAGATAGCAGTGACAATGATATTAGGAAATTGGAGAAAGTAACAGCTACTATCGCTACTATACCTAGTGTCATAGTTAATGCTGCAGAGAACTTTCCAGTGACTGGCATTAGCACGTCAACAACTTTGCATTCTTTGTTAAAAGATATTGCTATAAATCCATCAATATGGATGAATATAATCAAGATGGAACAGCAGAAATCTGCTGATGCTTCTAGAACTACTACAGCACAAGCTTCAAGTTCTAAATCTATTCTTGGAGCAGTTCTATCAACGGATGCAGTAGCTCCTAGATCTTCTTCTATTGGCCAGAGATCAGTAGGAATACTTCAGACTCCTACACACACAGCATCAGCGGCAAGTTCCATTTACAACCTTTTGAAGAATGAGTTCATTTACAGTGTGTTCTTTACTGCTTCTATTGCACAGTTCCCCTTTTATTTCTTCCTGACATTTTCAAGGGTTAATCATTTTCTTGTGTTTGGGGTGGAATAAGGTGCAGAGCGGTTCCTTATGTGTTCTATTGGAATTTATTTAATCTTCGTTTTCCATTGTTGTTTTTTGTGTCAAAATGAGAAAACTAAACACTCTATTTGATACTTTATGTGACTTTATTATCCTCTAGAATATCTGATGTTGTCAAGATTTGCAGGATGAAGTGGCTATAGTCCGCATGAAACCTCGTGACCCTCGGCGTGTTCTTCATAATACTGCAGTTCTAAAGGGTGGTAATGTTGGATCAGATCAATGTAAAACTGGTGTAGCAGGCACACACGCAACGATAAGCAATCTTTGTTTCCAAAGTCAAGAGGACCAGTTGGATAGGAAGTCAGCTGTGGCTCTTTCGACTACACCACCAGATATTGCTCGCCAATTCACCAAAAATTTGAAAAATATCGCTGACATGATCTCTGTTTCACCATCCACATCACCGTCTGCTGCTTCTCAAACTCAGACACAATGCATACAAGCTTATCAGAGTAGATCGGAAGGTAAGGGAGCAGTTTCTGAGCCAAGTGAACGGGTGAATGATGCTGGCTTAGCTTCTGAAAAAGGTTCTCCTGGTTCATTGCAACCACAGATCTCTTGGGGAGATGTTGAGCATCTATTTGAGGGGTACAGCGACCAACAGAGAGCTGATATCCAGAGAGAAAGATCTAGGAGGCTTGAGGAACAGAAAAAAATGTTTTCTGTTCGGAAGCTCTGTCTCGTCTTGGACTTGGACCATACTCTACTGAATTCAGCAAAGGCGTGAATCTTTTTGAACTTGTAGAGTCTGAGCTTATTTTCTTTGTCAGTAATGATGATTTTTATGATTTTGTTCTTCTTTTTCAGTTTGTTGAAATCGACCCAGTTCATGAAGAGATATTGAGGAAGAAAGAGGAACAAGACCGTGAAAAGCCGTATAGGCACCTATTCCGGTTTCCACACATGGGAATGTGGACCAAGTTACGGCCTGGGATCTGGAATTTCTTGGAAAAGGTAACTGTTTTTCTAATATATTTGTTTGTGTATACAGCTAGTGTTGAATATTGAGTCTTCTATTTTTATTTTTTGGTAATATTGTGCTTCTTTAGGCTAGCAATCTTTTTGAGCTGCATCTCTATACCATGGGTAACAAGCTATATGCCACGGAGATGGCCAAATTGCTAGATCCAAAAGGGGATCTGTTTGCTGGACGGGTGATCTCCAGGGGTGACGATGGAGATCCATTTGATGGGGATGAAAGGGTTCCTAAGAGTAAGGACTTGGAGGGGGTTTTGGGCATGGAGTCGGCTGTTGTGATTATAGATGATTCTGTGAGAGTCTGGCCACATAACAAGCTAAATTTGATTGTTGTAGAGAGGTAATTAGTTGTATGTTTGATATCATTCATGATCGATTTCTCATGTATATATGCATATTGATGACATAATATTGTGCTGTTCAAATGTCTATGATTAATCATTTTGTATCTTTAGGTATATTTACTTTCCTTGCAGTAGACGGCAATTTGGTCTCCCTGGTCCTTCTCTTCTTGAGATTGATCATGATGAAAGACCAGAAGATGGGACATTGGCCTCTTGTTTGGGGGTGAGCTAATGTTTGATCTTGTATAAGAATATCTATGAGATTAATATTTTACTACTAATATTCTATACCATTTCATACAATTAGGTTATTCAAAGAATACATCAGAATTTTTTCGCACATCGGTCCATAGATGAAGCTGATGTTAGGAACATCTTAGCGACAGAACAACAAAAGATTCTGGCAGGCTGCCGTATTGTCTTCAGCAGAGTGTTTCCTGTTGGTGAAGCCAATCCTCATTTGCATCCTCTGTGGCAGACAGCTGAACAGTTTGGTGCTGTCTGCGCTAGTCAAATTGATGATCAGGTTACCCACGTGGTTGCAAATTCTCTTGGGACGGATAAGGTGTGTTATTTCTCCCAAAACTATCACTCTACATTGCTCAAATCCCATACCCATTTGCACAAACATATAGGTAAAAGAAAAAAGTTTAGATAAAAGAAACTAGTTGTCGGTTTGGTGAAATGAGAATGAAATGTTTTAGGTAAATGTAGGGAGTTACTAGTGGAGAAGTCTACCATACGTTGCACTGCATGATTGAGTAATGTAATAACTCTCTTAGGGTGTGTTTCTATGGAGGAAAAACATTTTTTTATTTTTCATGTTTGGTTAGTCAAAATTTTTATAAAACATTTTCGGTAAGAAAAGTTCCATATATGACATTTCATCCCTCCCCATCCATACCATCCCCATCTATTACCTTTCATCTCCACCTCCATATTTTCTTTCTAGATTATATATAAATGCTTTTTCAGACGAAAATGAGAAACACCAAAAAATAAGAAAGATCACTTATTTTTCAAGAGAGCATTTTCCGTGGAAAACCAAACACAGCCTTAGTCAGATTATTTATCACCCTCCTTTTTATTATGTTGATAAAAATTTCTGATCCATCATCTGGAAAACTATGTATGTGGGTATCTTTAGAGGTTTAATTGGTAGCTTGCCTTGACAGGTTAATTGGGCACTTTCCACCGGACGATTTGTTGTTCATCCTGGCTGGTATGATCTCTTTAATATTGAATTGCAGTCCTATCACTAGGGTTTTGCTGGTGATATAAGTTGGTAATATTTCTTGATTTATTCCGCACAAAAATAAATTTGCAGGGTGGAGGCATCAGCTTTACTTTATCGGAGGGCAAATGAGCATGATTTTGCTATTAAATCTTAAATTAACACAATTTCCGTCTCTTGGTTAAAAGAAAACTGGAAAAGGTGTTGAGGATGAAATCGAGAAACGGAAACACTAGGTAATCAGGCAAGAGAGATTGGTTTTAGGTTATGCCTAAGATTGATTTTGAAGGAATGCACCCAAATCCCTTGCTGGCTTCCAAAGAAATACGGGGTGAAGCTTTATTTATGAGAATTGAGTAGCGCGTATTCTGTTTAAATGCATAGATAACAAAGCTGATGAAGAAAAAAGGAAAGACACTTATGTAGTTGTTCCTTTGGAGACATGCGATAAACGTTGAACAAGACAATACTTGTTTTTATCCGGGTGGAATGGGGAACTGGAATCCCGAATTAATGGTGGTGGCAAACAAGCAATTATTGAATGAATACTCATCGTCGACTAACTAATACACTAACTATCTAGAGCCTTCAATTAAGGAATAATGACTTCAAATGGACTTAAAACCTGCATTGATAAATGACATGTTCAAAGCTCTATGATTTTAATTGAATAACGACTTTAAATCTGCATTGATAAATGACATGTTCAAAGCTCTATGATTTTAATATAGTTTAAAAATAATAATAATTTGAAGGACGTTGGGATAGGAGTTTTTCCTCTTAATTTGAGTTTTCGACATGAATAAATAAGATAGGGTGTTCTTATTGAATCATGAGTGCAAGCAAATTTAGAACATAAGACGCGGGAGTTATGAGGCAGGGAGAAGAAATTAATTGTACCAACATTCATTCATATAGTGCTTGTCCGCACTAGTATCATTCTTTATCTTTTTGTTTGTTAATCTATCAAAATATTCCATATTGTTTATAAGCTTTGAGGTAACCTTTTTCTATATCAAATTAAAGACTAGTAATTTTTGTTTGTGTTATAAAAATCAATCAACACTTATTAAGTTTAGACCAGTTGATATTGGTTTTTGGATCATGACAAAAAAATTAACTAGAAAAAAGGAAACAAATTTCAAGTTTTAATTTTCCTTATATTAAAAAACATAAATTATACAGGATAAAATCTGAAACAAGAATTCGGGTTTGGAGTAAAAATAGGCAAGTTTATAGGTATGCAAATATTTCATAAAAAAATTATTCATCAACTCTTACTAGAAAATAAATGATTTGCAATTTCAAATATCAAGTCAATACTATTTTTAATATTAATCCTTTTGTCAAATATATATTTCATAATATTCATAGAAATCTTCTACTTTTAGTTTTTATTATTAATTTAATTAAAATATATTAATTTGAAAAATATACATCAATTTTTTTTAATAATATTAGTTAAGAATATATTCTTGTTAATTAATATATTTTCAAAAGATAATATATGTGTGTATATATATATCTTAAATATTTAAGTCAATATCATTTATAAAGTCTCTTATTTATCTAATATATATTTTTTAATTTTAGATAATTAACTTTTATTTTTAAAATTTAATATAACCTGATGATTGCAATTATCCAATCAAACATTACATTTGTAATTACACTGTAATTATACTATGACAAACAAATAGGACAGCGTAATTACTAGGTTGTGTAATTACTAGACTGGTAATTACTACCTTAGTAATTACATCAATTCCAATCAACTGGTTGCTTTCCAAACAAACCCTAACATAAAGCAAAATTTGGACCTTTACCATATTAAATTTAAAGTTCTCATTTTGTCTCATTTTATGTGACATCCTTTACATTTTATTCTGTCTTAAAAAGGATGTCACATTAATATAAGTAGCATACGTATCCGCACATTGCGTGGAGAATATTAAACAACATAATTATGTTATACATTATGTTTGAATATATATTATACACTTGTCTAAATGATTTTTTAAATGTAAATTAGTATATCAATGAGTGAGATTTTTCCGTTTATGAGTTATTATTGCATACTTGTGAGATCATTAGCAAAGTAAAATTCTCCGTATTTCTTGACGCATCTTGAATACTTAAAAATTATGAAAAAAGATTAAACATGACACAAATTTATCATAAAATTCTCAAGTTATAAAGAGCATCAAATCTACATGAATTACCTATATATAATTAAATAGGTAATGAATACAAAATGTTCAATAATAATTAGACCGATCGTCTATAATTTAATATTTTAGTCGTTTTATATTTTAGGATCAAAGAACCGAATAAGAAGATGGTTTAACGATTATTATAGACGTACTTTGAAAATGAAGGAATATTTACAAAGCAATATTGTGAATTAACTTGTTTCTAAAGGGAATCTAAGATAAAATAATATGTTATCATGTAGCTACAAAGTTTGAGTAGTAAATAATTATTTTGATAATAACTCGCACATCATCATCGTTAATTTACGATTCATTTTTAAATTTAGTTTTGGTCTATGATGTTATACCCTATTATTTTAATTATATGACACACTTTTTCTTTTATTAAATCCTCCCCCCCAAAAAATAAATAAATAATAATAATAATAATAATATGGATCCATCTACCTATTACATAACAAATATAAATCAATTTATTCTTTGTATCTATTCTTTTTATCAGTAAAAAAAAAAACTGTTTCTCAGGCTATATTTAAATTATTGTCCCCCCAAAAATAATTTATTTGCTTATTCATGACAATATTTTTTCTTTCTAACTTGCTCTACAATATTATTTATTTAAATTTATCTCTAATCTTCATAAATTAGATATTATTAATAACTAGTTAATTTAGATTAATTTGATATGCTTAATTGTAGGATAAAATCATGTAAGTTGAATATTTGATTTCTAAAACACTTTATTCTTATATTATTTCTATTTTTTATCTAATATTTGTACTTTTTGGAATCGTAAACTATTATATAGAGAGGAGTCATCTCTATTATTATACAATGTATTATTTCTATGAAATGAATAAAAAATCATAATTATAAATAATGAAACTTTTTTATGGAACCGACATATGAATATGTGTGGATCATACCTTTCATTCCACTTTTAGTCCTTATCTTAATAGGAGCGGGACTTATTCTTTTTCCAACGACAACAAAAAGTTTTTACATTAATAACGGAAAGGGGTCATATTTACTCCTGTACTTTTAGAAAAAGGGTTATATTTTTCCTTTGTCATACTTTTTTAACATTATTGCCCCTATCATCCAACTTTAGACACATATTTGCTCTTGAACTGTTAAGTGTAATGTCCCCACTTTTATCAGCCTGCGTGGCACGCCTAGATGGATATATATATTTATTCCACTCAAATTTTCCTCCTAATTTAATTATTATACTCATTAAACACATGAAATCCAACTCCTAATACTTATTTTATTATCCCTTTTCCAGCAAAATCCACTATCCTTTGGACATTGTTAAATTCAAAAGTTCAAGATAAAAAGCATTTTATGCTTCTTCATTTTCCATTAGTTTTGGATCATTTTTTAATGAAAAAATTAGTATTAGCTTTTTTGGGGTGTTTCTAATTTATTGTGGCTATGATTATGATTGTTTTCCAACAGTAGCAGAGCTATGATGTTGAGTTCTGAACAAATACACAACTCTCTATTTCAAATTTTGATATCACTGCACAAATTTTCTCTCTCTTTCTTGGTGAGAAGCTTCTCTCTTGATCAAATTAAGACATGGATGAGCAAAGAATTTTTCTATCGGAGAAGTGACTATGAAATAATATTTAGGAGTTGGGTTTTATGTAATGGTTGAATTTAATAATTAAATTAGGAGAATTTTTTTGGTTATATATATATATATATATATATAATATAATATTTAAGTATGCCACGTGGACGCCATGCAGGATGATAAAAGTGGGAGATATGACACTTAATGGTTTAAAGACAAATATGTGCCTAAAGTTGGAAGCTAAGAGCAAATATATCTAAAAAGAATAACGAAGTGCAAATATAACCCTTTTCTGAAAGTGCAAGAGTAAATATGACCCTTTGCCGTATTAACAGTTACAATTTTCTTTTTTTTGCTTTGCTGGATCCTTCTTCTGTTAGATCTCATCTTCCAAAAGAGTACTCTTTGTTGCCTCTTATTGGTGCCAGGGTCGTCTTAACCCCTAGGCCACTAAAGCCATCGCTTGAGACTCCATATTTTGGGGGGCCTCATTTAAAAATAAATAAATTACTTATGAATGTTTTTTCAAAAAAATTATATGTATTATGAGTGCTATGATTTCTACTAAGGAAAGTGCCTATGAGATAAATATAGAATTTGAAGTTTGTAAAAAATAATTTGATGAAAATATTAATAACGAAATCACAAAGTCTCTTGATGAAAATATTGATTACCTTATATATATATATATATAGTAGATCAAGCTATTTTTCACTTCAAAATAGATTTGGACCAATTGAAGCATATGAAAATATTTTTGTTTCTTATTTAATGGTAATTTGAGATCACTAGATGATGAGAATTTAAAAAAAAACAAAATTGTCTTAACCTTGAACTTTCTTTAACACATAATAGTTATTATGATATTGATGGTTCATATTTACTTTTTGAATAAAAGTGTTAAGAGAAATAATAGAAGTAGAAGATAATGAGTTAATAAAATACTTAATCAAATAAAAAGATTTGATTCTTTTCCAAATACACATATTGCTTATAGAATAATGTTAATAGTTACTGTAACTATTGCCTCAACCGAAAGAAATTTTTGAAACTAAAATTGATTAAATCTTATTTAAGATCAACAATGTCTCAAGAGAGATTGAATGGATTAGCTATATTATAAATTGAAAAAGAATTATTAAAACAAGTCAATTATAAAACAGTAACTAATGACTTAGCATAAAAAAAAGCTAGAAAAAGTGTATTTTAAATAAAAGTATATATGATTAAAAAAAAAACTATTAAGACCCTTTCTTAAATTTCGCTTTAGACCCCAGTCTTATTGAGTTGGCCCTGATTGGTCCATGTACACATGTAAGAAATGAGCATTGGGCATTTTCAATTCATAACATCAAACTTTACACCATAATGGTGTCATCACTGTTTTAGTGTAAACATACACCAAATTTCACATTAAAAAAGGTGTCAACACTATTTTAGTCTATACAAACTCAATCTGCTATATTGAATTTTAAAATTTTACACTAAAAGGAATATTCTCTCTTTAATATTATATTATTATATTATATTTTTATTTATATTTTCTTATTTCTTAAAATAATTTTTTTCTTCTATTTCACATATTCACCCTATAATAATAATAATAATAATAATATAATGATAATAATAATAATAATTCATATTCTTCTTTTCTTTAATAGTCATTCAATATAAATTATTATGTACCGTAATTTTTTAAATAATATACATTGCTAACTTATGAAGGGCAAAACGTCGTGAGTAACTAGGCCCCACTATCCCTCCAGAGCGGGGTGATGCCGCTATGGCGGCGGCACCCCAGCAGGATGGGAGCGCCAGAGCAGGATGGTCGGAGGGCAGAACTTAATGACGCGAAGTCTTATTTCTTCCTCTTTCCCTAAGTGCCAAAAAGAGGCGAGGGTCACCCCAGAAATCCTCAAAAGGCTGCTCTAGGCTTGGGAAGGAAGGAGAAATAGATTTCTAGCACAAGGTTGACGATAACTCGCTGATTCCCGGCCAAAATTCATCATCTCATTTTTCGAAAGCAAGGATTGAAGCTACAATCCCTCTACAGCTGTTTGGTGCCCAAGTAGGCTAGGTTTACTTACTTGAGTAGTAGTAAATTTGTGCTCACTGTTAGTTACATGCCATGAACCTGTTAGTTTTGAAGTACTCCAAATTGGATCGTGCTTACTCCTCCGCTTGTCGTTCGAGAAAGAACCAAGGGTAAATTGATATCTATTGTAATGACCCAAACCGTCGTTACTTATGAAGGGCAAAACATCGTGAGTAACTGGGCCCCATTGTCCCGCCAGAGCAGGATGGGAGCGCCAGAGAGGGATTGTCGGAGGGCAGAACTTAATGCCGAAGTTTTATTTCCTTCTTTTCCCCTAAGTGTCAAAAAGAGGCGATGGCCACTTCAGAAACCCTCAAAAGGCTGCTCTAGGCTTGGGAAGGAAGGAGAAATAGATTTCTAGCGCAAGGTTGACGACAACTAGCTGATTCCCAACCACAATCCACCGTCTCGTTGTCCGGAAGCCTGGATTGGAGCTACAATCCCTCTGCAGCTTCTTGGCGCCTCGGTAGGCTAGGTTTACTTACTTGAGTAGTAGTAAATTCATGCTCACTGCATAATACATTGCTAATTGATGGTAGAATTCATGTTTAGGCCTTTGGGCACAGAAAAAGGGATAATTGTACATGTACTACTAGTTGTTAAATATGATGTGTACCGTGGGGGGGAGCCTCACCCTGTGAACTAGGGGTAGGTGATGGTTCGACTTCTCGTTTGTGTTATATATGCTTGTTAATTGCTCCATTGTATGCATGTAGAGAAAAACGAATCGAACCTAATGAAATGACTATGGACAATTACATGCCATGAACCTGTTACTTGACTGTGTGACTATGTGAACTGTTCATTATGGGTGTGATTATGGCTGTGGTTGTGCTGACTAGACCATGTGTCACATTCTGACATATATATTAAATCGGGTGTCACATTCCGACAAATATATTGGATAGGGTGTCACGTTCCGACACATATATATGTGATCGGGTGTCATTGTCACGACTCAAGCCTACACCCTGGATATGGCCGGCACTCAAGAACCATTGATGGTCCCTAAGCGAACCCTCATCCTGGCTGAATACAAGCGGAAGACTAACTCAAGCATACAAAGCTTAAAAACTGAAATACAAAGCTTTAACTCAAATGAAAAACTCTGAATAAAATAATATATTCAACTCGCCATAAAATAGGCAACTTAACTCTTTAAAACATTTAACAAAATAAATGATACAGACTTCTCAAACTCTACTGTCTATCTATGAAGCCTCTAAATGACAAAGATGGAAGTCGGGATGAAACCCACGACATCTTGACAAAGCTGAAAAGTAAATGAAATCCTCCGAAAGGAAGGAGGCTCACCATAGCTAACTCAAACTCCATGTGGTATCAACGAAGCTCTTGTTGATGATCCCGAATACCTGAATCTGCATCATGAAATGATGCAGGCCAAATGGCTCAGTACGTGGAATGTACGAGCATGTAAGGGGAATTCTAAAGCATAACATAAGCTTGAACTTGATAAAAAGGAAACATACTTACCTCTTTTCAAACTTACTCAACTCAAGGATACTCAAAACTACTCAAACTTACTTAACTCAAAAGTACTCAAGGATGAGATACCCAGCTCAGAGATTAGATACTCAACTCAAAGATATGATACTCGACTCAAGATACTCAACTCAATATAAAGAAACAATACACATGCAATATATGGAAAGCTTTTAAAATAGTAGAAATCAACTCAGTGTATTGAAGAATACAATAAAAACTCAATTTATATATAATAAAATATGATATAACTCTGTGGGAGTTTCTCTAACCGACAACCACAACTATGAGCCTAAGTGATGATACAACGTCTTTCCCAAGCTACCAGAACTGTCCTATACTTTGCCGTCATATAGGACGCCTTAACTAAGTGGATCCACTAGTCTATGCTAAAAAGCACTAAGGAATCATCTAAAAAGTATGATCCTTTCTACCCATGATGGCTACATGGTTTATGGAGACATGAGTTATCTGAACTCAAACTCGTCCCCATATCGGTGCTCAATACTACTCCCAAAATACTTAGCTCATATGTTTAAAAACATAAATTTTCTTTGATTTGAGATAATTACTCAAAAATCTTTCTCTTAAAAGAGATGGTACTCAAACTGCTCAAAACTCTTTTGGAAATATCAGTTTCCTCTCATCTTAAATGTGAAAACATTTACTCTTGGGAATACTTAGTTCCCATATATCATTTTAAAAAAAATGAACTTTACTCTTACTCTTTACTCAACTCAAAGCTTAAGTCTTAAAACAAAGTTAAAACGTTTGTAAAAAGACTTCTTAAAATAAGGTTCATGCCGAATTATAGACGTGAACGACTCAATTTAAAGTTTTCAATAACCATACATAGAAGTCAATACTCGAAACTCAACAACTCAGAACGCAAGAACTTTAATGATACAACTTATTTAAAGAATGCTCAACTCAGAGGGTTCATGCGGAATTATGGGCATGAACAACTCAACTCATGGACTTCATGATACTACTCATCTCGAGAATATTCAACTCATAGGGTTCATGCAGAATTATTGGCATGAACAACTCAACTCATGGACTCTATGGGTAATATGTAATTGTCCCATGATTAAGAATAAAATCTCAAAAGGGATTAGGAACTCAATACTCAACACTTAGAACTTGAATATACTACTCCTCTCAAAGATGCTCAAATTATGAAGTTCATGCGGAATTATGGACATGAACGAATTGACTCGAGGGTCTACATACCAATATGGAACTCGTGTATACGACACTTCTTATTCTCATACTTACTACCTCAAAACTCTGTTTAAAACTCAAGTGTTGGCTTTGAAAAACTTCTCAAGATTTATAACTCAAAATAGGGTTCATCCTGAATTATAGACATGAACAAATCAACTCAAGGATCTCAATAAAGATATAGAAACTCAATAATTAGGAATATAAGTTTCAAAATAAACATGAACTCAAGAACTCAAATCAACTTACCTCAAGAATACTCAAATCTAGGGGTAGAATCCTAGATTTCTCTTCTACTGATTTGAAAGTATATGTAGGGCGTGAGGACGAACTATTCCAATACTATGATAGTCTTACATACCCGGAAGAACAAGGTTCTTGAATAATCTTGAAGAAGAACTTGATTAGAAGTCTTGAAACCCTAGCTTGAAGATAAACAATCAAGAAAACCTTTTTTTGAGAATCTTGAAATTAGTTTCTTGAAATCTCTATGGCCAAGAATTATGATTTTATTAGTGAAGATGAAAATCTGATTATTTTGAGCCTTTTATTAGTCAAGAAATTCGATTAGGGTTTTCTTGGAGGTAAAAAAACAAAAACAACCCTTTGTACTGTTTTCCCGTCGGCTAATTCGTAACAACACTGTATAGGTTACTAAAATAGTCATAACATTTTACTCAGAAATTGGATTGACGCGAAATTGATGGCGTTGGAAAGTAAATTCAAATACCTTTAATTGGATAGGTTCTGGTGCACGTAACTATTTATATTCTAGGAGATATGGTCATTTGAAGTTGACCCAAGTAGAATCTTACATCAAAACTTAATCGATAAGGAAACTTCAAGAACACTTATCAAGAACTCATCAAGAACTCTAATCTTTCAACTTCAAGAATGAAATTTCGCTGAAAATAACATGATTGGCATGTGGGTGAACAAACCCAACACTATGGAAGCTTACATACCTCTTAGGGATTAAACCCATGGCGAAAATCCGCAACAAAATGCAAGACTCTCGACGAACGCTTTGATTTTTCTCCTCTTTTCTCTTTTTTTTTTCTCTTCTTGAAATCTCAACTAAAACCCTAGGTGTATATTAGGATTATAAAACTGAATGCAATTCACTCTCAAAAATCATATCTAAATCATGTTCATCAATTCATCTCATGAAGTCTATAGGTAACTCATACCCAATGCACAAAAACATGAGGAAAATACATCATATAAACTCATTTTCTTTCCAAAACACACATTTTCATGAACATGCATCACATAAGGAAATCATGGAAACACATAAAACACATGACTCCCAAAACAGAGGTCAACCCAACAGGAAACTCATTACCTCAAGTTAGAATAGGAGTAGAAGGAAAAAGATAAGGTTATCGGGACTTTGTATCGGCCTCGGCCTCCCAAGTAGCACCCTCAACTAATTGATTCCTCCACAAAACCTTTACGAAAGCTATTTCCTTGTTTCTCAACTTCTTAACTTTGCCGGTCCAAATTCTCAACTGGAACTTCCTCATAAGAAAGACTTTCATGAACTCCTAACCTATCTAGGGGAACTATGGATGTCGGATCTCCAAAACACTTCTTAAGCATAGAGACGTTGAAAACCAGATGCACTGATGCCAACTCATTTGGCAAATCTAACTCATAAGCAACCTTACAACACGCTTAAAAATTTGATATGGGCCTACATACCGGGGACTAATCTTCCCCTTCTTACCAAACCTCATTACACCCTTCATGGGTTAGATTTTTAGCTAAACCCAATCGTTAACATCAAACTCTAGATCCCTTTTCCTCACATCGACATAAGACTTTTGCCGTTGTTAAGTTGTTTTCAACTTTTCCCTTATACGCGAACCTTCTCCATGGCCTCTTGTACCAATTCGGGTCTTATGAGAGCAACTTCACCAACCTCAAACCACCCTATAAGACACCTACACCTCCTACCATAAAGAACTTCAAAGGGGGCTATACCAATACTAGAGTGGTAGCTATTATTATAAGTGAACTCTATCAATGGAAAGTGATCATCCCAATTTCCCTTGAAATCGATGACACATGCTCTCTACAGATCCTCTAAAGTTTGGATCGTTCACTCTGCTTGCCCATCGGTTTGTGGGTATAAGGTCGTGCTAAGCTTCAGTTTAGTGCCAAGACCCTTTTGGAATGACTTCCATAACTGGGTACCACGATCAGAAATAATGGACAAAGGCACTCCATGCAACTTTACCATTTGTCTCATGTAGATCTTGGCATAGTCCTCCGCCGAAGAAGAAACTTTAATAGGAAGGAAATGAGCTGATTTTGTCATCCGATCTACTTACACCCAAATCAAATCATTTTGTCGCCGAGTGCGAGGCAAACCAACAATAAAGGCCATATTCAAATCTTCCCACTTCCAAGTAGGAATGCTAATATCTTGGGACAAATTAACCTCCCGGTTTTTGATGCTCAACCTTTACTTGTTGGCAATTTGGACAATTAGCCACAAATGCCGTAATATTTTTCTTCATCCAGCAATAGACCTCCTGTAAATCATGATACATCTTAGTGGATCCCGGGTGAATAGAATACTACGAACCATGGGCTTCATTCAAAATCTATTCCCTCAAGTCATCCACATTTGGAATACACAACCGACCTTGGTATCTGAGCACACCATCTCCCCCTTGGGAGAAGGCCTCAACGGATTTCTTAAGCACCGCTTCTTTTAATTCTACTAAGATTGGATCAAGACCTTTCTTGGCTTTCACATCCGCCACAAAAGATGATTCGGAACCATTGTGAACCATAACACCACCTTTTGTGGAGTCCCTTAGTTGAACACCTAACCGAGCCAATCTATGAACATCTCGAACTAACTCTTTCTTTCCCTCTTCAATATGAGCAACACTACCCATAGATAACCTACTAAGAGCATCCGCTACAACACATTAGTTTTACCGGGGTGATAAGGGACACTCATTTCATAATCCTTCAATAACTTAAGCCACATTTTTTGGCGAAGATTCAAATATTTTTGATTAAACACATATTACAAACTAGTGTGATCGGTAAACACATCTACATGTACTTCATACAAATAGTGTCTCCAAATCTTTAAGGCAAAAATGACCGCCGCTAACTCAAGGTCGTGAGTAGGATAATTCTTCTCATGGATTTTAAGTTTCCTTGAGGCATAGACATTAAATTTCCCATTCTGCATAAGCACACACCCTAGACCAATTCTCGAGGCATCACAATAAACCACAAAGCCATCCGTTCCTTTTGGTAAGATCAACACGAGAGCAAAAGTTAATCTATCCTTCAACTCTTGGAAACTCTTTTCACAAGCTTCAGACCACACAAACTTAGCCTTCTTTTGTGTCAAAGTCGTCAAAGGAGAGGCAATTGAAAAGACACCCTCAACAAACCTTCTATAGTAACTAGCAAAACCCAAGAAACTTCTAATATCCGAAGGAGTTAGAGGGCTTGGCCAACTCTTGACTACATCCGTCTTCTTCGGATCTATCTCAATACACTTACTAGAAATAATATGACCGAGGAAAGCTACAGACCTTAACTAAAATTCACACTTGCTAAACTTTGCAAAAAGTTATTGGTCCTTATGAACTTGCAATACGATTCTCAAATGGTCAACATGCTCATTCTCACTCCTTGAATAGATCAAAATATCATCGATAAACACAATCACAAACATGTCAAGGTATTGTCTAAACACCTTATTCATCATATGCATAAATGCCTCCGGTGCATTAGTCAACCCAAATGACATTATTAGACACTGATAATGACCATATCGAGTTCAAAAAGCCGTCTTTGGAATTTCATTACTTTTCACCCTCAATTGGTGATAACCCGATTGGAGATCAATCTTTAAGAAATAACTTGCCCCTTAAAGTTGGTCAAATAAATCATCTATCCTTGGGAGAGGATACATATTCTTATTGGTCACCTTGTTTAACTGTCGATAATCAATACACATACGAAGAGAACCATATTTCTTCCTTATGAACAAAAATGGAGCACCTCATGGAGAGATACTAGGTCAGATGAAACCCTTATCCAACAAATCCTTCAATTGTTCTTTTAACTCCTGACTTTCTTCCAGTTCCATACGATAAGGAGGAATAAATATAGGTTCGTATCTAGGAGAAGGTCAATACCGAAGTCTATTTCCCGCTCGGGAGTAATACTAGGTAAGTCATCTAGGAACACTCCAGAAACTCACTTAAAATGGGGACCAACTAAAGAAAAGGGGTCTCAAAGTCTGCATCCCTCACTTATACTAGATGGTAAAAGCAACCCTTAGAAATCATCTTTCTAGCTTTAAGATAAGAGACAAACTGACCCTTAGGCATAGAATTTCCCCCTTTCAATTCTAGGATAGGCTCATTCGGGAACTAAAACTTGACTACATGAGTTCTACAGTCAATAGAAGCATTAAAAGAGTGCAGCCAATCCATACCAAAGATAATATCAAATTCTAACATATCAAGCTCTACCAAGTCAACAAGAGTAACTCTATGGGACAAGGAAATGGGACACTTTCTATAGACCTTTTTATCCACAATAGAATCACCAACATGAGTAGAGACAAAAAAAGGTTCTAACAACACATCAGGAAGAACATCAAACCTTATAGCCACGTATGGCATCACAAAAGACAGGGTAGCACCAGGATCAAGTAAAGCATATACATCAAGTTGGAAAATATTCAACATACCGATAACCACATCGGTACAACCTTTTTGTTCACCTCGAGTTTGAAGGGCATATAAGCGGTTTTGATTAGGAGCATTAGAACCCGCACCACTAGTAGAGGTTTACTTGCCCTCTCTTCCTTGAGCCTTAAGCATTGGTCAATCCCTTATTTTGTGGCCACTTTTACCATAACCATAACAACCATCCAAACCAGCTAGGCACTTACCATCGTGCTTTCTTTCAAACCTAGTACAAGTAGACATGGGCAATAAAGATCCACTACCATTACCTCCTTCCTAAGTTTGAATGAGCATGGCGGTTCGACACTCTTTAACAACTATTTCGAACACACCCGATACAAACTCACTCATCCTAGCCCTTGAATCCACAACCAACTATGGAGCATACTTAGATAATTGAGTGAACTTTAGAGCATATTCCCTCACTTATACTTTCTTGTTGAAAGTTAATGAACTCAAGCACCTTGGCTTCCCTCATCTAAAGGGGAAAGAACCTATAAAGAAACGCGACCTTAAGTTCACCCAATTAAGAGGACCTGCATCTTCAGCCTCCCTTCATTCAATTGATTATACCATACTTGAGACACACCGATCAATTGGTAAGAGGCCAACTTTGCCTTTTCCACTGCCGTAACTCCTATGATCATCAAAACCTTATAGACCTCATCACTAAATTCTTGAGGATCTTCCTCAACTTTGGAATCATGAAACTTCAGAGGGTTCATTCTTGTGAAGTCCCTCACTCTCGAATCTGCCATACACACATTTGGGTTCACGGGAACCACTACCTCCCTATTTTCTTTGGCCATCATAGCTTGGGTATATACTTGAAAAGCCGCCCTAAACTTCGCATTTGACACTTGCTCAGCCAAAGGATCGACCGGAACTTGAGTAGATTGGGTAGGAGCTTTTTTTTTTGTATTCTTCCTCGCATTCCTTGAAGCATAATCTCTTCGGGTAGCCATATCCTGAATAACATAGGATAAGGATTAGGAGAGAGACCTTATAGAGTTAAACTCTATCGCACGACTTAAGAGTAATAAAATAAGTGGAGTTTCCTAATCATCTTGTAGCCTCTCATTCATAAATGCACGCTTCACACTTGTGAACAAGGCTCTACTAGACGTGGCTTATGAGACATCCTAGGACCATTCTAAACCTTGTGCTCTGATACCAAGTTTGTCATGGCTCAAGGGTACCCCTAGATGCAACATGGCGTATAGAACCCCGAAGGACTCCATACAAGCCACTGAGCTCTCATAACATAAGAAATAGAACAATAAGATTAAAATAATAATCCAAGTTGAAAACATTTTATAAAATAAAAAACGGAAGTCTAAACTCTAGAGAGAGAAATATTTTGGAGAGGAAGATCTTTGATTTTCTTTTGGGTTTTTGAAAAAATGACTTGAATGGGTGAGTTTTGGGGTTAAAATGACCTATACAGGGATCTTATGCTTAGGCAAAATGACATGGTATTGATCTAAATTAAACCGAAAAGACCCAAATTGCCCCTAGCCTAAACTGGTCTGCCTCATGACCATGTGAGGTCCCACGAGCCGTGGTACCTTCCATGATCCATGGTTCCCTCCATGGTCCTTTGACTAGTAGCTAGGGTGGCACACATTATCCCTCTAAAACTAAGTCACCACCACGAGCCTTCCCACAACCAGTGATAGCCTTCACGAGACGTGAAGTGGCTCGTGTGGATGGGATTGTTTTGGGCAGCTTTGAGGTAGCTACTACCTAGATTACCATGAGCAATGGTCCTCACCACAGGCCGTGGTGGTGGTCAGGTAAGGTGCGATAGTGTTAAAGGAAAAGTGGGCTGCCCTAGCTCTCTTCCTTGGCCTCAGCCTACTCACTTAGTCCTAGTTTTGTCTACTAGATTTACGAGGTGTTATAGTCGAGGCCAAGACTTTGATCTCCATCATTTACAGTAGGGTTGTCTCTCTTATGAATGAGACTTATGTGTCTCTTGATAGGGAATTATTTATTTGGGCCATTATGGAGGTGCTTCCTATTGGCGTTTGGAATATTAGTGTGCAACATATTAAGAAGGTTCTCTTAGAAGGTTCAAAGAGTCTCTCTTTTACCTCTTTGATAACGTACTTATGCATGAAAGATAAGGTGGATTAAAATGAGGAAGATAATATGTGTAGTCCTAAAAATCCTATTCTTCTTCCTAAGAAAAAGGGTCTAGACATGTGATGAAGAAAAGAAAGATAAAGGTGCAATATCTAGTGGTTGTCACATTCGTTTAGAGCATTACTTCAATGGGTTCATATCAAATTCCCCCTCCAGCTGAGTTGTTATGGAGGGCCCTACCAATACTAGTCCACCTATCAGGAAAGATGCATAACATGGATGCCCAGATTTAGTCATAGATTTTAGAGTTGACTCAGCATCTCCCTACAGGCCCTGGATTAAGCTCCTATGCTTCAGGTACTACTTCTTACACCTTTTACACCTTAGTTCAAGATCTGCAGCTACTCAGGAATAGGATGACAAAAATGGAAAGGAGATAGAAAAAATGAAAGAGCATGAAAAGAAGAAAAACATGTTTTTAAAGTAGATGATGAGTACCCTATGGATATTTATTGGATCTGGTGATGAGCCTAATGATGATGCATTTTCATACCCCAACAACTCTTTATGTGAATTAGATCTTTGTAGGGAGTCCCTCATATTCTCTTTTTATTGTTGTACAGTTAGGACATAGTTACATTTTTAGTTGGGGGTGCCTCCCTTATCGTGATTGTTTTGCATTTTCTATTGCATCTATATGGCCCTTGTTGGGCTTCTTTTTAATTTGTAGATGGTGTCCTTTGTCGGAATTTTTTGATATTATGATGGATTAGGCTATTTTGTTTTGTTTCTTTTAGTTTTTGATTTATAGTTTGTAGATTTTTTATTATTGTTTGATACGATATATGAAGTGACGATACCCGATGATGGGTTGAATGACCACTTACTTGTGGGTAATTCATCGATTGGTTGTGAGTGTTTGATTGGTGTTGAGTGTGTCAAAGTCTAATTTGCCGATTCAAATTGATGAACGAGTTTTCCCAATGATATATTTGTTGACGACTTTCTTAAGGGAAAAATCATCGTCTTTTTGGGAGGTTGTGGCTTGAATGGTACTACGAACATAGTCTTACATGTAAAAGGTTGTTGTACGTACCCCTCCATTTTGAAATTTGGGCATGTTTTGAATGATTTTGTGAAAACTCCTTTAAATCTTTTTGTGACATTTGATTGGTTAGCATATAGAATGTTCGATGTCACTTGTATTTTTAAAAGTAAATAAGATTTTGAACAATCTTGATTGATTTGCATTCCATGTGTGGTGAGTTGTTGAATAATTCCATATGTTTATTTATGTTACCTAGAACATGCACTGTTGGTCTTGAAATGTTTGTCTTGATTGAGTTTGTTGGAGAAATAATCTTAGGATTTCTTGGTGATTGTTTTTGAAGTCCACTTGTCCAAAAAATCTAACCTTTGCACTAAATTTATTCTTAGTTGTCTCCTTTGAGCCTAATCCCCTTTATCGGCAATCTCATTTCATGTATCACCTCAGATTTGAAAAAAAAGCTAGAAAGGGTCAAACAGGCAAGTCCACGAACCCAACATGGAGAATGGACCCTTTACCGAACCATAGATTGGCCGTGTAAGGGTCCATGGTCCGTTAAGGGCATCGTGAAAACCATCCAAGACTGCCCTAGGTGAGAGTCACCTGGACGGTGCCCAAACAACCGGTGGTGACGTGGATGGCCCGTCTAGGGGTCCTTACAAGTCATCCAGTCAGTAAGGTTTTACCCCTTGTTAATGTTAAGGACCAAAGACGCCTAGACGGTCTGTGAAGCTTCACACGGATCGTGAAGTCGTCTGAGAAGGAGACTTATCAGACTTTGAATTTGGGGTCAACTTCAAATGATCATATCTTTCATCACAAAATGAATTAGGTGGTCCATGACCTATCAAATTAAATATCTTTGAGTCCTCTTTCCAACACAACCAAGTTTGCCTAATTTTGAACCTTGAGTAAACAGTTATGCCCGTTTTAGTTAAGCCACATCGGGTAGGGCATCACCACGACCCACTAGAAGGGCCATCATGCTCTAGGCGACACGTGAAGCCCCTACTAAGAGGCACTTCGTCAACATTATATAAGGGTCGTTTTGGTCTAATCCAAATTATTTTAACTCAATATTATTTCATTTTACTTTCTACCATAGGCCTTATATAAACATTTTTACCGCCAAAATCACCCAATTCAATTCACTCTCTTAAATTCCAAAAAGTTGTTCAAGTTCATCCTCTCAAATATTTCTCTCTCTAAAAAAGCAGAGAAAGTCTAGGGTTTGAAGATTAAGTCTCCAAATTCACCAATTTCTTGAAGGCTTTGAACTCCAAGGTATGATATTCTTCACCTATGGAACTTTTTCCTCCATAGGGTTCCTAAAATCCCCAATTTTCTAAAGTTAGACTCCTCAATGAAGTTAGGGTTTTATTCAATTGCCATGGGTCCTTTCAATGTTGATCTTATTAATTGTTTTCTGTCTTCTTAAGCATGAATTAAAGTAATTGCATGTTTTAAGTTGAATGCCCATGAACCTATGCATGACCCATGATTTCTAGACTATGATAATATGATGTGGGTTTTGAACTATGAAAGATGAAATTATGAAGTTTTGCGTGTTTTTTTATTAAATTGATGAAAAATAATTTAAGTTCCTTTGAGAGTAAAGCATCTATATTGTTGTTGTGAAAGGATTTCTTACATATTACTCAATACATGAATGTTAAAGGGTTTTCTCGCATAGAGAATTCTTAGAGTTGAAAGGTTTTCTCAAGTAAACATTGATTTAATATTTAGGAGCTCTTCTAATGAAACCTAGCTTGGATTGGCTACTTGATATGCCTTCCATGGATAATTAGGCAAGTGGTGATTACCCATGCCTCTTAACAATACGAAAAGTAAATACTAATGAGTTTTCCATGAGTTTATGCTTAGCACCGATATGATATTGAGATGGAAGTTCTCCGGTATCTTGAGGCCATGTTTCTAGTAGCAATCTCCTTATCCCACATCTATGTGCCACCTTAGGACAATTGTCTTAGATAGACATTAGCTAGTGGATCCACTTAAGCTAGAAGTGATGGTTCTTACCTTGGAAATTAAGGACATCCCTTTTTTGTGTGGGATAGACAAAGGATTCCATGTTATAGCTCATATTGTTTATATGGTGGTTAATAGATACTTCCCACAATAATGAGCTAAGGTTACTTCTAGAAGTAGCAAGGAATTAGCTGAAGAAAATGCACAAGCCATTTTCGTGTTCTCTCCGCGTCGTGCGGAGGAATACAAATTTTGGGTTGCAAAATCAACTTTGAGGCAGAATGCCTCGTGATGCTCGCACGTCGCGCAGAAGGATAATGGTTCTTGGAATCTAAATTTAGAAGGCATCACACGTCGCGCGCCTGAGTGCCAGATTTGGCCATTTTGACTTTTAATACAAATAGGGTTTTATTTTATTTTATTTATTCATTTTTTTCCTGGGTTTTGGAGAACGGCGACTTTGGAGTACGTTTTCTGGAGTTTCTAGGGTTATGTCTTAAACTCTTTTTCTTTCAATCGTTTGATGATTGTTAACCATTGTGTAATTGATTATTGGACTATGAGTAGCTAAATACCCTAGTTCTAGGTCTGTGGCTACAGGATGATTGTAATTGATTGAGTTGTTCTTGTTGGATTGATTATTGACTATCACATGAATCTTTCTTATGTTCTTATTTTCCGTATTTCATGATTTATCACCATAGAAATAAATTCATTGTCCGAATTGAACTCGGGAGAGGAATAAGAGGATAGAACGTGGGGCATAAGGAGCTTGTTGAACTCTAAATAGTTAGGATTGATTCGTTTCTAGGATAGGGATATACCTAGAGACCTCGCTTGGGTCACCATACAGAAAGTTAACTTAATGCTCGGTAGGTAATCATTCTATCCCCGCTCAATGATGTAGTTAGGGTGTTAACTATCGTAGGCGATTAGAGGCTGGGAGACCATGATCATACATCTAACTCTGTGATTCATTGATTCGATATATAATAATTACCCATGTAAATGATATTGATTGCATGAATCCTGATAGAAGCTGCAGCCCTAGATCTTTCCCAAATCATTTTTGAAACCTGTGAAACTGAATCTTGTTATTTACATATTAGTTTAAAATTTAGATATAGAAATAAACAACTCTTTAAATCTGGAAATTCATTTGTGGTTAACTTGAGAATTAGAGAAATTGATAGTTTCTAAGCGTGAGTCCCTGTGGGTACGATAACCGGCTCTCGTAAAAAACCACTTTATTATTTGTATGATCACGTGCACTTGCGTGTGCGATTAGACCGCAACAAGTTTTCGGCGCCGCTGCCGGGGACTTTAGAATTAGAAAGTATTTGAATTTTTTTTGATATCTAAAGTTGAAACTCAAGTGTTGACATCTTGATCTTAGCATTCCATTGTTGCAGTTTGTTTTGAAACTCCAAACTGGACGATGATCAAGGATTGTTATCACCTCTCTCAGAACCTGAAAGATTCGTACACTTACAAAGAAGGCAGAAACGAATAGCAGATCTGGTTCCTCTAGTTATAGGTAAGCTAGAATCGCCTGGACCAAAAAATAGAGGAAGAAGAACCGGAGACAATGGTTGCTGAGTTGAAAGTACGAGACGTGGCAATCCCACTCCCCACCAATGTGACTTTGTGCATACAGAAACGTGAACCTGGTGGGAGATTTGAACTGAAGCAGAGTATGGTGCAAATTTTGCACAAGAATGGGCAATTTACTGGTCTTTCACATGAGGATCCCACAGTTCACACTCAGAACTTCCTCGAGATCAGTGATACTTACACTCCAACTGGGGTGAATAAAGATTATGTGAGGCTCACTTTATTCCCTTTCTCTCTGCTTGGGGAAGCAAAAAGATGGTTGAACTCAGAGCCTGCGAATTCAATTACCACCTGGGAAGATTTGGCACAAAAATTCCTTATCAGATTTTTCCATCTGGAAAACAACTAAGTTGAGGAGTGATATTTTGAGGTTTAGGCAGAAGGGTGGTGAGAACTTGTACCAAGCTTAGGACATGTTTACATCGATGTTGATGAGCTGCCCTCATCATCATCAATCTAATGAGGTGTTAGTCCATACCTTCATTGAAGGGTTGGAGCCTAACACCAAGATTTTACTTGATTCAGTTGCAGGTGGACAAGCCTTAGAGAAGATCTATACTGAAGTGTTCACCTTGCTGAACTGGATCTCTCAGGGTAATCCAGAGTGGAACGGAGGGGTAATGAAGCCTGTAGTACAGAAAACTACAGATATGCTTGAAGTAGATGCGATGACTGCTCTAACTGCACAAATTTCTGCTTTGCAGAATATGATGAGTACACATTTTAGCAACATGGCATTGGCATTGGTCCTGAGTTTCGAAAGCCGACTGAGAATGATATCCTGACTGATGAAGAGAACTTGCACATCAGTTCAGATGTGGAGTCCGATTCGGATGAGGAGATAGACCCCATACAGGCCGGGGGTGAGGCTGATGAGGGTGTTATGATGGAGGACTGATCAGGGAGTTTCTTTTTCACCTTACCTTCCGAACTTTGTTGAGATTTTGAAATGCACTGGGGACAGTGCTGTTGTATAAGTGTGGGGTAGGGGGTGAAAAATATGTCTGATCTGTACATATAGTGTGTTGAACATTGTTTTCTGTTTTGTTTGATTTTGGGTTTCTTGGTAGTTGTTTTCGGTTCTTTAGCCAAGGATAGTCCCTTTGAACCGTGCAAAAATATAAAAAAGATTTTTTTTAAGGATTGAGTCTGTAGTCATAGATTGAGTTAAGCTACCCAATGATAGAGGTAATTTCGTCATTGAGTCTTAGGCTTGGTTGTGCTGAAGCTGAAAATATCGGCAGAGAGTATGTATGAAAAACATTGTTGAAATTGATGTATGATTGTAGTTGAATTCTTGTATATGATTTGAATGTGCAACTTAAGCTTAATATGAACCTTCTGCGTGACATGATTGTGTGATGTGATTGATCCATTCTGAATACAACTTGTGCCATGAGCGGTGAGTCTTGTTATGATATCCATGATATGTATATGAGTTTAGAACTTGCCCAGTTTGTTATTGAAGAAAAATACGAGTGGTATTATGTTTGAAAGGTGATAGCAGGATTTCTTTGAATTGTTTGAAATTTGAGCCTGTTCATAAAGAAGATCCCTAGTCTAGCCCAATTGAGCCTTTTAGCCTTGATTTTGTTCTAACCCACATAAAAAGCCGAATCCCTTTTTATTGATACCGTAGTTTTGGTCCCAACCCCTACTGCACTATTTTAGGAAGAAAGGTTAAAACAGCAGACATAGTAGATAGTGTTGAAATGCATAGTTGTTGGGGAAGAATGAAAGAAAAGGTAACTGATACCCCATGATTGTAATCTGAGATTGGCCCTGGTTCTCAGGACATTATGCACTTCAACCAGGAGAAATCCAAGTTGAAGGTGGATAACTTAGTGAATACCTTGATGATGGCCCTGGCCCTAAAAAGGGCAATGTGCGCCTTAACTCAAGAGAAATCTCCGAGTCAAGGGTGGCTATTGTTGAGTGTTTTTTTTTTTTTAAAAGAAGGAAATTTTAGGTGAGGATATAAAGGGGCAAGGTTAGTAACCCTAGTGAAATCTTATGAAGAAAAAAGAGGCTAGTGAAAAGAAAAAGTTGTGAATGAAAGAAGAAAGCTGAATATAGTGCATTAGGGAGGACTAGTCACTAATCGAATCTAAATGAATTCTCCCCTACCTTAAGCCTACAACAAAACCAAACCAAGTCCTGTTTGATTTTGAGCATTCTACACTTTATTAGTAGAGATGTACATAATGGACAAGCTTATGGTTCTCAGTGCATACATGTGTGATGTTGATTGTTGAGTGAGAGTGCATAATGTCTGCAAAGTCCTTGAATTATATCCAATTGGCTAACTTGAGTGTAGGGACTAATACCTTGGAGTGAGGGGAACTTGTTGTATGAAGGATAGGTGATAGGTAATAGTGCATATGTCATGAATGCGTTGGTTGCAAAAAGTTGTCCAGTCATATACACGAGTTATGCATATTATAAATGAAAACATGCTTGTGTGAATTGTGAACAGATCCTTGGAAGTTAGTAGTGGATGCACAATCCAATGTAATGATGTTTAGGTCTAGGATTTGTTTAGTAGTTTTTCTAGGACGAACGAAGCTTTAAGTGTGGGGTAGTGATCTTAGGCATATTTATATGCCTAGAATGCTAATTATGCCCGAATTTACGCCAAGTTTGATTCCAAAATATATTCGTTTACAGTCTTATCGAGTCGTTCGCTTATGTATGAGCTAACCAACATGATCAGTTGTGTAGGTAAGTTTAATGGGAGAAACGAGCACAAAAAGGGACAAAGGAAGAAATCTGAAGATTCGAGTCAAAAGAGAGCAAGGAAGAAGCTGAAGAAAATGCACAAGGCATTTTCGTGTTCTCTCCTCGTCGCGCGGAGGAATACAAATTTTGGGTTGCAAAATCAACTTTGAGGTAGAATGCCTCGTGATGCTCGTGCGTCGCGCAGAAGGCTAATGGTTCTTGGAATCTGAATTTGGAAGGCTTCGCGCGTCACGCGCCTGTGTTCCAGATTGGGCTGTTTTGACTTTTAGTATAAAAAGGGTTTTTATTTTTTATTTTTATTTTTTTCTGGGTTTTGGAGAACGACGACTTTGGAGTACGTTTTCTGGAGTTTCTAGGGTTATGTCTTAAACTCTTTTCCTTTCAATCGTTTGATGATTGATAACCATTGTATAATTGATTATTGGACTATGAGTAGCTAAATACCCTAGTTCTAGGGCTGTGGCTACAGGATGATTGTAATTGATTGAGTTGTTCTTGTTGGGTTGATTATTGACTATCACATGAATCTTTCTTATGTTCTTATTTTCTGTATTTCATGATTGATCACCATAGAAATAAATTCATTGTCCGAATTAAACTCGGGAGAGGAATAAAAGGATAGAACGTGGGGCATAAGGATCTTGTTGAGCTCTAAATAGTTAGGGTTGATTCGTTTCTAGGATAGGGATATACCTAGAGACCTCTCTTGGGTCACCATACAGGAAATTAACTTAATGGTCGGTAGGTAATCATTCTATCCCCGCTCAACGATGTACTTAGGGTGTTATCTATCGTAGGCGATTAGAGGTCGGGAGACCATGATCATACATCTAAACATGTGATTCATTGATTCGATAGTTAATAATTACCCATGTAAATGATATTGATTGCATGAATCCTGATAGAAGCTGCAACCCTAGATCTTTTCCAACTCATTGTTTGAAACCCGTTAAACTGAATCTTGTTATTTACATATTGGTTTAAAATTTATAAATAGAAATAAACAACTCTTTAAATCTGGAAATTAATTTGTGGTTAACTTGAGAATTAGAGAAATTGATAGTTTCTAAGCGTGAGTCCCTGTGGGTACGATACCCGGCTCTCGTAAAGAGCCACTTTATTACTTGTACGATCACGTGCACTTGTGTGTGCGATTAGACCGCAACAGAAGCCATCCTAAAAAAAAGACTCGATAAAGCAATAAATAACTAATATGAAATTTTATCTTCCATCCATAATTAGACAAAATAGTGTCCTAGTGCAACAAAATCAAATTATAAGTATAGAGTAAAAAAAAGACTTCCCTTAAGTCTTTAGGCCTCGTCGCAATCATTATCAACAATTTTATTCATTGCATCAATGGCACCATCTACCACCATAAGCACCGAATCAACATCTTCAAGATCATCATCCTAATGATCAACACCAAATTCTTCAGTAGTAGACTCACCATCATCAAACGAATCTTAAAATGTCGATCAATCCTACACATGTGAGTCGCACTATCCATCAAAGGATAGCGCTTAGCCCAAGCATTAATGCCATCATCTTTAATGGGCAGCCACCGATGCACAATTGAAGCTCAGCCATTCCAAACATTTGCCCAATCAAATTATTATTATTGGGTTAACGATAAGTTGTAGATAACACGGGATGATGGGACATATCTTGAGCATTAGTACTCATGACATCCACAATGTTCCTAACCATGTAAAGAGACCTAGGGGGGAACAAATAATTGAAATCTTCCTCAACCCCCTCCACTCTAAGAAAATGGATCAACAAACTCCTGTAACAACACCTCCATCGCTTGTTATTCCAGAACTACAATATGTAGTGTCAAAGAACTGAACCAAAATTAATATGTAGACCTTTCATTAATCTGTAGTAAAATAAAATTTTATCCTGAGTGACTTCCAAAGTGTGTTTATAGAGTAGAAAAGCACTATATGCCATCTTCAATCAGAAATAAGCCTCTTGTAGGTGATCATAGTAGAGAGTGGAATGCCTCCTAGTATATTTGCACTTATCCCAGATAGTAGTTGGATTTAAACTATAAAGGGTATTGTAACGACTCGGAAAATGATAGAGTGAAACTAGAGCCTCATATGTGAGTTTGGAGTCGAGAACTTAATGAAATGATTTTATTTGAATTTGACCCAAAAAGTTCTTAAAAATGTGCTTTGGAAGTTACCGGAAACTTGTTTAG
>JAJOOS010012584.1:0-48487 GCA_029582725.1 Solanum chiquidenum
CACACCTTGGAGTCGAGGTGTGTTTTGAATTTTAATACAAATGGAGTGATAGTTGTCGTATGAAATGGTGATAGTTTAGGTAGGTAAAGAGAATAATGAAAAGTTGAGGTATGAAACTCGCAAGTGATAGTTTAGATGTGTTTTTTACCATTTAACTCTTAAAAAATTGTTTGATATGTATTAATAATATATTTAAAATGCAGTAAACAAAAAAAAGATTATGGTGCAGGACCATAAATTTACAGTCTACTCTGCCTATATGTATTTGTATTAAAAAATTCACTACAAATGTGGAAAAAATTAAATTTAAAATTCAGTTACGAATGCCTAATGTGGCTATCCTAGTATTTAAATTAAATTGCCCCTTTGTTTGGAGCTATGGGTTTGGCCTAATCCAATAGCTTTAGTTCAAATCGTGTATTTGCTGGGGCAAAGCCAATACTTTACCTACGGATTTGACAGAACTCCAATAGCTTTAGCTTAAAATTTGTATTTATGTTTAAAAGTTCATTTGATGCGTGTAAATAATATATTTAGAATCCAATAAACCAAAAAAAGTTTATGGTGCAGAACCCTTGCCTCACATAGTAAATGGAGATGTGAAAAAATGCTTTCTTTGTGATGATAATTTGTGTCAAGAAAATTGTGTGTGTCATAATTGTGCTGAGTGCGATGAAGAGATTCGAGTTCTTCCCGTTACTTGGCTTAATGTGCTGTAATATGTTGAGGCTTACAAGGCTATTAATAAATGCAATCTTTCTTCTGATACATGAGACTTTCATTGGCCTGATTACTTCTTATTTTCCTTCAGTTCTGTATATGAGTACGGGAGGTTCTGTGTGACTTTCCATTCAAGTGACGATGGCTGGAGAGATTGTGAATCTTGTGGGAAGGTTAGTGGAAAAGGTATCAGTCATAGTTGTGTATATACAAAGATAGATATGTCTATGAATGACGGGTTTTGTTCATGTGTATATAGTACACTCTGTGAGAAGCATTTCTTAGCAGTGATATTTTTTCATTGCAGTTGATCCATTGTGGATGTATTGTGTCTTTCAATTCATATCTGCTGTTGGATTTTGGTGGAATTATGTGCATGGAGTGCTCAAAGAAGAACTTCATTCTTGTAAGAATATTTAAGGCATTTTTAATTGGTAGTTAACTCGTTTTTACTCCCTCCAGATCATTTGTCAATATTTGTCGGCCATCTCTCTCTCACTTTCTTTCCAACTTACAATGCCAACTAGCACAGTTTAGTATGCCTTTATCTGATGACCTATTGACCTGCATAGCAGAATCCATCATTATCACAATCCACCATCTATAATAGAAAATGCAACGTTGAATGCCTGCTCCCACCAAAATCCACTTATGATGGAGTATTTCCAACTGAGTTCAAGAGCATTAACCATGATGGCTGCTTCCTAGATATGTGCCCTCCTTTCTAATCTGAAATTTGTGATCACAATTCACAGCGCATTTTTGTCTCCAAGAAATCTGTTCCTAATTACAAGGCTATCTCTTGGGTTGGTCATTAACACCTTCACTTAAAATGATTCTTGAGAATTCAGCTTCGTCTTCCTCCATCTGCTTTGTGCTATATGCAACAGGAGTTTAGTTTATTGTTGACATGTAGAACATGTTTCATCATTTATTTGCTGAATCTTGTTAAAGTTCCTAGAGCAATGGAAGCTCTGGGGTTATCAGTCATAACTGACTTTTGGACGGTTGCAATTGGTAAGATCCATTGACAACTGTTATCTAGCTTAACAGAGCTGCTCATATACCATTTCCAGTTTTCTCTTGAATCTTTCAAATATTGACTTTTAGACATATAGTAACTTCTACTCTACTTTGAACTATGTTTGTCGCAACTCTTCTCCCTACTTTCCGAACTTTTCAACTTTGCCAAGCTCAACACTTTTAGGTTAGAACTATCAGGGTATGCTTCAAAATGTTCTTTATTCTATTGCCATTCCTATTGAGGTCGAGGAGATCAATGCTATGAAGTTCTAATTTTATTTAATGCAGGCACGGAATCGCTGCTTGTCTCATGAAACTCCAGTACCAACTGAAGAATCTCAGCTAGATGCCACACAAACCGTGATAGAACCTCAGTACAGGCCTCGTGTCACAGAGTCAAAGTTGCAGAAGATCTCCATAAAATATCCTTTGTTGTATACTCAGTCATCTTGGCCTCCGAAGACTAGAAAGGGAGAACACTGAAGCCATTTGTTTAGCAAATAAAATAAGTGGTATGTACACAAATAAAGTTTGCTCTCGTTTTCAGTTCTCGGATATGGAGATGAATAAGAACCTGATTGTTTCTATTAAGATTAAAACGTTTGAATTTGATTGAACATTTGAATATTAAGACGTGTATTACTTGTAAATTTGAATACATATCTGAATATTCAAATGTTGCATTAGGATTTGAATACTATATAATTACGATTGTTTGTTTCCTCAACATCTTAATGTATAAAACCTATCTTTATTTATAAATTAATAAATATAAAACTCAAATAAGATACTATATCAACAAAATTATATGGTGGTTGGTGGTGTTATGGCTAATGGTGGTGGTTGTGTGCCGATAGAGGGTGCTGGTGTTTGCTGATGGTGATGGTTGTGGGTGGTGGCTAACAATGTTGTTTAATAGTGGTGGTTGATGGTGGTGAAGGCTTATAATTATGGTGGATGATAATGACAACTAATTGCGGTAGTACTAATAGTGTGATTGACAATATATAATGGTGATGCTTGTTAAAAGTGTTTGGTGACTGTTGTGGTAATGGTGATTGGTGGTGACGACTGACTGTGGTGATTTCCGGTGGTGGTGGTAGTTGATGATGGTGGGTGATGGCGATGGTGGTGGTTAGATGTGAAAGTGGATGGACTATTGGTGAAATGTCATATTTGCAGAAATTGGTGAATATATAACATCTTAATCATATTAAGACTTTGTTATGGATCTTACTTATTCAGATCTATTCTAATTCATTAAGTGGTTGTAATTGTTTTTAAAAAATTAACTGCACTTAATGACTGAGATTTGAATCATTAAGATGCGAACTCTCATTAAGTGCAAAAAAAATGAGTCCTAAACTTGGTTGACAACAAGATCTCTCTTCAGTTGCACTTTGAATTTAATGATTGATATTCTTGTGCTCCTTGACATACCTTAGCTGTGGGCGTGTGGTCACCCCTTTGTTTCAAAAATCGTTGTCTGCCAGTGATGCTGATCTCGCACTATCACGTCTTGTGATTCCCAAAAAGTGTGCTGAGGTGAGTTTCTATTTTTTCCTGGAATTTCATGCCGTCTTCAGCAAGGTGTGTTATGGGGTAAATGTAAACATCTTTTATTTTAGTATGTTTCTCTTGCCAATTTTTCACTGTCACATTTTTTTTTCATAACTACTTTGATTTGCTGCACTTGAGTTGAGGCTCCTTAGGAAACAACCTCTCTACCTCCACGAGGTAGGGGTAAGGTTTGTGTACACTCTACCCTTCCCAGACCTCACTTGTGGGATTTCACTGGGTATGTTATTGTTGTTCTAAGCTTTCCTGTTTGTAGGCTTATTTTCCTCCCCTTTCTGGGCCACACAAGATCCCCATTAATATACTGGATACTGACGGCAAGGAATGGAATTTTCACTTCCGGTTTTGGCCTAATTCTAGGAGTAAAATGTATGTGCTGGAAGGACTTAGAGATTACATGGTCTCGAAGAAGTGGCAAGCAGGCGATGTAGGTAATTGAAGTAATCCATCCATTTAATTTTTTAGTACTTTCTTTGTGGTCAATGGATCTGCAATGTCGAGAAAAGACTTCACAGTGGTTCAGATAAAACCAACGTGCTACTCAAATTCAGAGTGCAGTTCTAACTGAGAAAATTGATAAAATTTCCTGTTGATCTATGATGACCATTAGTGAATTAGTTGATTATAGCACTATAAGTAGTGACATGTTCAGATGCATCAGAGTAGTGTAATGCTCCTTCTACTCATGTATGGAACATTTATCGAACCCTGAGTTGCAGTTGTTTGGTTTGCAGTTACTTTTTATCGAATTGAACCGGGACAGAAACTGGTCATGGGATTAAGGAATACTTCGGCTGGTTCTTCCACCTCATAGGTATGCAAAACATACTCTTTTGATTGGTTTTATTACCCAACTAAAGCTTTGCAAAGGTTAAGAGAAGTTTTAGTTCCATTATGATGGAATCATATGCATTGTTCGACGGTGAGCTTAGAGGTGATCCAAGATTTGAACTTAATAGATTTAGTATACTACTGAATTCACTGATCATTTGAGTTACTAGGTCCGAAATTGAATACTTGAACATATTTTGTACATTTCTCGATTTATATATCGGGTGTGGGCAAAAGCTACGGGTTTAGCCTGTTTAGCTAAACTCGTACCTTACCTTGTACTTTTCCCCAGATGAGAGTTGAACTTAGTTAGATTTAAGAGATAGTGGTCAAAAACACACCTGAGGTATCACATTTTGCGAGTTGAACTATCAGGTGTTTGCGTTTTCTACTTGAACTACACCAAATTTTTAAAAAAAATTAGTACTATCTTAAACTATCACAAATTATTTATCAAAACATACATTGAAGCTAGTTAGACCAAGTGTTAGAGTACGATCGCCAAAAGGCAGGTGACAAGTTAATTTGCCAATAAAATTTTGTTCGCATGACAGTTGACTCGTTAATTTCGAGATATGTTTTGATAATAATTGACGATAATTCAGGTAGGAGACGCAAACACCGAATAGTTCAGATAATAAACTCGTAAAAAAGTGACATTTCAAGTGTGCTTTTCATCATTTATTTTAGATTTTCTAATTAGTTCCTCTAATCATCCGCATGGAGTGCCATTCGACACCAGTTTTAAACAATTAAACAAAAAAAGAGTGTGTACACTACACACCATCATATACTAGTCGATGTGTGTTTTGATAAATAGTTGGTGATAGTTCAGATAGGAAATGTAAACAGATGATAGTTCAAGTGGAAACTTGCAAAAAGTGATGTTTCCGATGTGTTGTTGACCGTTATATCCTAGATTAAATGGCTGACAATGTGCTGAAATGGTATGGAAGACGCCATTGCAAGTGTCTATGCTAGTCCTTAAATTTGATTTGATTTGATTTGCATGCATTTTATTCCCTTTTGGTCTCCGAAACAAGCTATTACCATCCTGAGTTTGGTTTGGAAACTGAAGCTGGTTACTTACCTTTACTCATCATACAAGGAGTAAAATTCACCGACCAAAATACTTTTTATGTATGAAAACTACAAGTTACTTTGAAGGCAATCTTGGAGCAACGGTAAAATTCTCTCGTTGTGATCCATAGGTCACGGGTTCAAGCTGATGCTTGCGTTAGGGTAGATTGTCTGCACCACATCCCATTGGAGTGCGACTCTTTCTCAGACCTTGCGTGAATCCAAAATGCTTTAGCCAGCCCCCAGAGTTACAAGCTACTTTAAAATGCAACATCCTCATTATTAGTTCCATTAGTCATCATAAAAAGTTTGCACCTATATATGATGGTTGAAGTTGTAGATAATATTTCTATTTGAATTCTATTATTTGACATACTGAGTAACACTTATTTATATGATATGAATATGAAACTCAAATATCCTAATGATCCAGTTTGATGATCTACTAAGCTAAAGATTATGATGTTCTGCAGATCTCAGCTCGATGTCGTGGAACATGACATTTTACACTCTTACCAGAGGCGGATCTACATGTAACTTATGAGGTTCACAGGAACTATCCTCAGATCCTGTATATGTACTATGAAATCCATGGAATATCTATAGATACTTGGTTGTAAACCCAATCATTATTTTATATTAACTTGAGGTCGTTCTAGTGAGGATTCATATAGCCTGATCACAACTTGTTTGAGATTGAGGCGTAGTTGTTGTAACTTGAGGTCCTCGTAGGAATCTGACTCCCATTGCCATTCTAAATTTATATTTGTTTTTATTATGTATAATTTTATCTTTTTCTTTCTACTAGTTTTTGCATATGAGAAGTCACAAGTCTCAAACTATCAACAGCTGAGTACGATAAAAATTCGTCATATGATTGCTCCAACGATTAAAACACTTATAGGAGCTCATGTGCCAATCATTTTTATTCCTCGTGATTCCTCTAGTGAGACTAGTAGCACTTCTAGTTAACAACCCTAACTCGATTATTTTTTATCGTTGCATGTCACAAGCCATATGAATTTGTTACTATCTCGATTTAAACAACCAAAGTGTAATAAATATTTAGTGTTTTGTATGAGGAAGATAGAGTAGATTGTTGTTGTATCAAAATCGACCCTATCTTTCGTAGCATGCATTTTCATTAGTTTCGCATTGATTCAGTAAGCTACATGTTTGGTGCACAAAGAATTGCGCTTAGTCCCCCCAAATTTACTTGTGACAACTTTTCGGCTGCCCAACGACCTATAACGCCAGTTACTGCTAGGAAGTAAGCCCTACAACCCAAAGCAGCGAAGAACAAATAGAATTTGCTACAAAAGCCGGCTAACAAGGAAATTTTGTTCTTGTGTATGAGAACGTAGTTATGAAGAAGGTAATAACCAAAATAAAAATCATTTTAGCTAGAGCACCCAAATCAACTATATTTTTTACACAAGTTTGCCGTAATGCTAAAACTGCATCCATCGACATTGATGCACCAATATAGCTACCATTTAGTAGTGATTGAATTCCTTTTATGGTTCCGGACGAGAAATCAGTACTAGGATTTCTTTTCTTTTCAAAAACTCCATCATTCTGATCATGTTTTTGAAAAATTCATAGAAACGAACTATATATTTAGATACCAAATGAATCGTTGGTGAATTTTCCATCTCCAAGAAAAAACGCTATGATCTTCTATCAGAAAAATTCCCAATTCTTCTTTTGGGGTTTCATAACTCTCACATAAAGTTATTGTTAAAAAAATGTACATTCCTTTGCTTTTGGAAGACCTAATCACATAATTTGATTACCTTTCTTCTAGGAACATAAATTTGGAAGAAATGATGGAGGCAGAAGTTCATTTTGGTCAATATAATTATCTTCCTTGTAGGTACATAAATTTGAAACAAATGATGGAGGCAGGAGTCCATTTTGGTCAAGATACTAGGAAATGAAATCCTAATGGCACAATGAAGTATCTCGGGAATAAGCATCAGCTAACTCTGTGCCAATAGCCGCAGTAATACAGTGGATGGAAGCAAGTCAATTTTTTTCCTTGCGTATATATAGTAGATAATGAATCCCCTTTGAGTTTATGTTTGCTTCTTTATATTTTGAATTTCTTTAGTGAAAATCCTAACTCCATCATTGCTGACTTGTAATGCTACGGCTTTCATCATCTCACACGATAGCTTGGTATAATTTTACGACACAACAAATAACTCTTATATAAAAATAAAAATCTCTAGTAAAAATATAAATTACAAAACCAATTGACCCCAAATGTATAAATAAAATTGCTAAACTGAGTTGAGCATTGAAATACGTTAAATAAATCTAATTTTATAAGTTGAACTTTAACTTTAGCTGTTTCTGTTCTTAGATGAACTGTTCAATATCTTTATTATTCTACCTACAAATATTAATCAACAGATATGAAGAAAACTGAATGTTGCGTTTTTTACAATAATTTAAAATCTCCTAAGTAACGCATATCCCTCAGCGTGTAGCTATTTTTCTATTAAAATTCTATATGTATACTATGATCCGAAAACTAGTATACTTAAAAAGTTTCAGCGTTTCGAGAACATGCCTTGAGTCAAAGATGAAAAGTCGTCTTCTTTTGTTGATTGTGTAGAACTTGATGAAAGTGTGGTTGCAGCATCTCCACTCGGCATAGAGGGAACTGTACCATTGCCAGAATAATTCTGTCCCATTTGATAAACGCTGCAATATACAAGAGGAAACGTTAAAAGGGAGCCCAGGTTTATAGCAGCTATACTCTCCAGTATATTGCATTCTGCAGAGGCGGATCCATGATTTAAGCTTTATATTGCATTGTAAGTAAATATTTGCACATAATTTGAACTCTGCATCAAAAGTGCTAGGTTCAAATGAACTCGATACCAGTAAATTGCATCCGACCCTGTCATTCTGGTAAGATACATTCATTGCCTGGTTCTCCGATAATGGAAGTTTAAAAAGGGAAATGACGGTAACAAGATGCTATTGTATAAACTTGACAATCAAAATCAGGTGGCATGCCAATGACACAGCTATCAGAAATGGATTGTAAACTAGTATGATGTTAAACTTCAGGTTTATAAAACCTTTTAGTTATAAGATAAATAATTTTATTACTGATGAGAATATCGCAGGAATCTAAAACCACTTTAGCAAGTACAGAAATTCAAATTTAGTTATCAATTCCTTTGATTTATGAACTATTCGGAAGTTATCCAACTTGTGTTATGAGAGTACAAATGGTTTCTTTTTCAGTTTCAAAATTCAATACACGTGTCTTGTTTTAAAAGCTGATCACATGATGTCTAACACCTCCGCCCCCTCTCTCTTTGAAGTAATCGTAATTAATCATCACACCAATTGTCATAAATTTGAAGTGATGCAGCTCTTTCTCAAGGACGCTTTTAGTAATGCTCTGATTTTTCAGATTTGTGAACCTACGGGAAAAAGTCTATAGTAGATTTACAGGACGCCCCATTTAGTTGATGATTAATTTATTCATTTTACTTGTCTATTGTGCTACAGTTCTCTATTTTACGCTTCTGCCTTAGGCATGGGGCAGAAGGCGTAATCTGAAGTGAAAACTTGAGGATAGACTCTGTGTAATTGACGTTTTTTTTATTTAGACAGAGCCTATATTCAGGCATTTCACCTCAGATAATGCCTTCCAAAAATATTGTTGCATCTAAATCTAGCAGTTATGAGACCAATCTATAATAGTCCTCAAATGACATATAAGAAGTACGTACCTGGATGTCGAAACTGGCACAAAGTTTCCAGGTGAATGTGCTGCTCCCGCCTAGTTTACAAGCAAAGAAAAAAAGTTTTTTAGCAGAGTTTATAGGCGACATTTCAATAAAACTTTAAACATTCAGGCATTTTACCTGAAAATATTTCTCCAGTTCAGTCTTTCCACTGGCTGGTATCATCATTCCAGGGAACTGGTAGCCTACATGTGGCCAACTTTGGTTTACTATGTTGGAGCCATTTGGGCCTTGTTGAACATCCCCAGGGATTTTCAAATTGCCACTAGCAGCGGCAGCAGCCATAAGAAGAGACTGTTGTTGAGCTAGTTGGGCAAGTTGTTGCTGATGCATAGCAAATGGTGACACCATATTGGACTGAAGAAAGTACATCATTTTAGATAAAATGATTTTTTGACCATATAGAACTACGCCTCAATCCTATGCTAGTTGAGAATAGCTATATGAATCCTCACTGACCATGTTACCCCAATTAAGTTCAACAATGACGATAATAATAATAATAACAACAACCCTAAAGCTCCATTGTTAAATAGCATATAGTACCTTGTCGAAAAGGTTCATGATATCATTTTTGACATCTTTCGGAAGCTTCTCGGACAAGGAAGAAGTTGAAACTGATGATGACAGTGTTGATGAATCCTTGAATAAATCATCAATTGCAGAAGCGGATTGGCATTTCCGATGATCAGATTTTGCAACACCACTTTTTGCTTCTTCTTCTTCTTGAGAAACTGAGAAGTTTACAAGGTTTGATTAGAATAAAATGAGCTAAAGAAACGAGATTGCAACTGCAATACAGGTTCCTGAGTGTTTTCAAGTTGTTGCTCTTCTCAAACTATCATTCACTCTCCCCTCTTTCCAGAAGTAGAAACAGAAGGAACTGAAAATTGTGGATCATACTAGAAAGAGAAAGAAATGGCCAAATGAATGCTCATGCTCTTTTTTTTTTCTTTGGTATAATGCTGGTGGCTTAGCAAACCTGCATGCACCTCTAATCCAACTGCAACAAGAACTCTTCCCCCAGTACAATTATTATTGGGCAACTCTGCCTACAAAGGCTTAGGCAAATGAGAGGAGATTATCCAACTTTTTTTTATCCCTATTGGGATTTGAATCCTTGTAGACCTCAAGATAAAGAGGAAAGTATCAATAAAGTTAGGTTTGCGTAACTTGTCCACCAAGACTTAGGTATATGGGAGGAGATCAACTAAATATTTTGTCTCTGCTGGGATTGACCATCCTCTCCTAGTAAAGATACAGAAAAGACAATTCTAACAAAACTGTGACTTAACACATACATTGAAAAGCTGTCCATGTGTTATCCTCTACAGGAGCAGCACTTGCGCAGTTGTCACTTGGAGAATCCATAGAAAGCATGTCGAAAAGATCAGTAGCAGTCTCAACTTTAGGAGGATCAGCAACTTCTGCGACCTGCTTTGCAGATTCAGTGACTGCAATTGGTTGAATCGTCTGACTTGTCTGGTGAGGAAGCACACCCGAAGATACCTTTTCATGAGTTGAACTATAAGATTCAAAGTTTTGAACAGATCTAAAAGAACCAGCTTGGTGAATATAAGTTTGACGTACTTGCTCTGGCCCTCTTGGAGGCAGAGGTATACTGAATCTAGCTGCAGGTAAGTCTTGCTTTGTGCTAGGGCGTTGTAGGCTTACCCTCTCGACAGATGACCCACCGGAGTTACTAGCATGCTCAAGCCCACTTCTTTCAGAATGTTGTTGTTGTTTCCCTGTGGCCCTCCTTTCTTGAATCCTGGAAGCTGATTTTTCCGTCTCCTTAGGGATCCACCTCTTATCTTCATACCTAGACAAAACACAGTATAGTTCCTTAAATGAAGTTGCAAAATACTAGATTGAAGGACTGCTTAAGCCAGGACTAAGTAAGGACATACTTTGCACGGATGAAATTCTCAATACCAACTCTATCATAATTTGTAGGAACCTGTGCTTCCCAATAACTATTTGCCTTCTCGTTTCCCATTGCTATAGCAGCATCAGAAAAGGGATTACATACAATTAGGCCATTAATGTATCGGATCAACAGTTTTGGGCTACTTCTGTATCACATCAACATCAAAACTGTAAAAAGTTTGGGGGGAAAACCTTACATTGAATAAAGGCAACTTGTTCAGGAAGCCATGTATCTAGTGTAGCTGATCGAACCTGCAAAAATACACAAACAACAGAAAACAGAACAATTTTTTTAATTAATAAGAATCGTTCACATATCCAACAATAGTCAGAAATAAAAATAATGCTAGGCATGTATTGCGTGTTGTTTATGGCTAAGGTTAATAACCAGAAATAAATTTATTAAAACAATAATGAGGGCCCTAGAAACAGAGAAACCAATCCTGGCTTGCTTCTCTACTCAAGACCCTAAAACTATGAGGCAAGTTGAACAAACAGCATATAATGCACAAGTTGTCCCCTCGATGCACTAATTCAGCCATAGTGGCAAGTAAAAGTAGACTGCTGCTCAAGCACAGTACATTAATAACTTTCAATTCCTCCACTTGAGATAAAATTCAGGTGGGAAGATAAAGTACATTAATGTATGTATGGTAACTGGTAAAGGCATTCTCAGTGCCGACCGTAAAGTCATAACTACGGTAGATGTATAGCCATCTCCATCTTGGTGATCCAAGGATAAATGTATTTCAGTAGGGGGCTGTCAGCTGAAAAAAGGACAAGTGTACTTTCCACATAATATTAGTAGTTCAAAGCACCCCCAAGGGTGTGGTCTAGTGGTCAATAAAGTGGGTTGAGAACCAAGAGGTCTCACGTTAATATCCAGAGGAGGCAAAAGATAATAGGTGATTTCTTGGCATTTGTCCAAATCTTGGAGGACAAAGTTAATTGGGTACCTGTGTTGGTGGGAGGCCCCGTAACATTAGTCGAAGTGCACGCAAGTTGGATCAGACATTATGATTATCAGAAAAAATAATATATGTATATATATATATATATATATATATATATATTCTCACCCACTCTGCCAAGCACAGATTCTCCCTGTGAGCTTTAGCAGTACTGTTTTACCCACTTCAGCTCCCCTGAATAGTCCGATTTTTCTTCCACGGCTATAACGGGCTAAAATATCTACTACTTCATTCCTGTTTCTAAAATAGATAATTTTGTATCCAACCGTATAAAGGTGGCACATATCTATGAATAGAAAGACGGTGTACTAGTATCTACAAGCACTTATATTTAGTAGTTCAAATGGTTCTTACGTCAATCAAGAATATTAGCCTTAATAAGTAGACAAAAAAGGACTATTATAAACTGCAGGATAGTAGACCATGATCATTTTCAATTCCCATGAAACCTAGAAATTAAGACATGCATTGTTGCACCATTTCAAAGTTCAGATATATGTAGAAAATCTCACACATGATGAGGGTAGAATAGTCAATAAGTTACCTTTGATATGTGCACTCCTAGACTTCTGTGGATCCCGGAGCATTGCATGCATATGAAGATCCCCAGATTCACGCTAGCCCATCGAGGACCTCTGGATTGAATTAAAAAGAAAAGAAAAGAAGAACACAGTCATTGCAAGATTATCAAATAAGTCCATATATTAAAGACAGTTTCCATTTAATGTCAACAATCCTCTCAGCAGCATAAGTTCTGAATGGCACACTATCAAATTCAAATGGATGTACATACTTGGCTTTGCAATCTGCACACTCCTTGTTCTCTGGCAACTTAAGGAGTCCTTCGAGAATCTGCCAACACACAGTCCTCATTACATAGAAACAAAATGCATGTGAAAAAGGAAAATGAAATCAACCAGGAAACAAATTGTGTAGGCAAAAAGCACTACTGAGAAAAAATATAAATCAGACCACTGAATCGGTGATAATCTTCCCTACCCTTCAGTATCCTATGTGTTAAGCCATGCTATTTGCTTTGATTTGTGAAAAAAGTTCCATTTTTCCTTTCCGAGGAAAGTGAAAGTACACCAACGAGAAATATTACAACATGTGTTTTCTTGCAGAATACTTCCATGGTACTACTTATAATTTCACGCCTCAAACTAAGGATCCTAGTATAACTTTGGCAATTAAAATTTAAGAACACTGAAAGAGTACACTTTCGGTAAGTGATTGGTCGTAGTTGTCTACTTTTCCTACCTGACTTAACATAGATGGTGATAGTTCAGGTATGAAAAGGGAACAATTGCTAGTTGGGGTGTGAAACTTGCGAAAAAAGTGAGAGTTCAAATGTGTTTTTGACCATTATCTCTTATTTAAAATAATCAGCAATGTTAGCTAGAACCAGCTAATAATTAGACATATCAATTACGTGGTCGTTTGGTAGGCAGACTAAATTATCCAGGGATTATAGTCCTGAAATTATAATCCTTGAACTAATTTATCCCACCCGGGAGGTGGCATAAAATAATCCAAAGTCTGATGGGATAAGGTGAGATATTTGGGATTAGATTTATATTGTGTTTGGTTGAAAGTATAAAGTTATCCTGGAATATCCCATCTAATCCTGCGTAAAACGACCCCTAATAGCTCAAAAAAATCAAGCTGGTTGTTCTTCTGATCTATCTTATTATTAGAAAACAAACTTCAGTAGAAATTTCATTCATCAGGCCAAACAGAAGCCAATTTCACCCGTCTGTTCAAAACCTCTAATTTTCTTCTTTATCCATTTTGTCGCATCAAAAAATGATTCTTTAAACATATAGCACCCTGTTTCCATTAGGACAACAGATTAACTGTCTGTTTTGAAGCAGATCATCACTTCAGTACTCATCTCTCAAGATATAATAACCACAAGGATTCAGTTATTAATTATCAATAGAGCAACGTAAATCCGACTTCATTTCAAACATCATCTGAAATTTCATTAATCAGGCTAAAGAGAAGTAAAATTTCATCCCTGCCAGTTCAAAACCTATAATATTTCTTCTTTTTCCTGAAAATCTATCCATTTTCTAGCACCCAACGGTGGACATAGTGTTCAATGAGGTCTGAGGTTCAAATCCCAACGAAGACAGAAAATTAGGTGATTTCTTCTCATCTATCCTAGCTTGGTGGATAGAGGTACCTGGTGCCTATTGTTGCTGGGAGGTGACACGTATCTGTGGATAAAAAAATATATATGCATTTTCTCGTATCCAAATGATCATTTAATTATAGAGCACTCTATTTCCATCATGAAAACAGATTAACCACCTGTTTTGAAGCAGATCATATCTTCAATAATCAAAATATCATAACCACAAAGTTTAGCTATTAATTATCAATACAGCAACCGTTAATTAATCGATAAAAAGGAACATAAGAACAACGAATCATATTCATGCACCAAACGCAATCAAAATCGAAATAAGAACAAACGCAATACATAAAATTGAGTCGATTTTAACCTTTCTGTGCTTGGCATTGAGTTCCTTTGTAACGTTGGCCTTCTCATTCATAGTGCCGGTCGCCGGAGTTACCGGAATTGGAGAAGATGTCGGAAAATAATCGCCGATCTAATTCCTCGACCGCCGATGAGTGTAGCTGGATGAGAAAAAGAGAAATCGCTATCGCGTTTTCGAATTGATCGTATGCATTCAACAAACAAATGGTATTTATAATTATGTTAGTTTGCATAATTTAGTGCTCCTAATAATTTTTAATTAGTAAATTTTTATTTTTGTCTTTTTCTCTTTTTTAGAAAATATACCAACTCTAATATAATATCAATATTATAATATCTAGGTAGACCATATTTTTACATTACCATAATTTTATACAATATTATACACCAACGAAAAACCTTTTACAAATACTTGTTAAGTGTTTCCATTCCTCTTGTGAAAATATTAATTAAGAGGTGTGTTTATGTATTTTATTCGTAATTAGGTTCATAACTTTTTTTTTATTTCTCCTATGTGGTTTGCGAGCTATTGCATAGGAGCGGGGGTTTTACCCTGTGCGCACCCAAAGGGTAGCGGCTGTGGGTTTCTCTTGTCATAAAAAAAAAACTTTTTTTTATTAAATATTGAGTTGCTAATAAAAAAAAATACTTAAATTATTATCTTTTCATCATGACCTCGACTTTTAATTATTTTATTTATCTATTTAAATCATCAACAAAGATAATTAATGTTTCATATAATTAGTTAGGTGATCGTAAACTAACTAGAATACTATGATTATAAAAATATAAACAAACTAACTTGAATACTAGTATGATTATAAAAATATAACTTCGCAAAAACACATAACATTATTCTATTAAAAACAAAAATATGTAATAAGAATAAAAAGTTTTAAATAAATGAAATTAAACTATTAAATATGAATTTCGAATTTAAACTATATACCTTCGAAAAAAGAGCAAATTTGTTCATAATTATTTGTCTCGAATTTAAACTTTGAGAATAATTTATTCTTTATTAAAAATATTATTTTCTATAAATGAATCTCATTCAAATATAATCAGATTTCAATAACTATCCAATATGAACGAATAATCGAAAAGAGTTTAATAATACAATAATAAATAATTTCTATGTATAACTTAAAACGGCATCGACTGGGGACGTAATTTGGGAGCAACACAATAAATATAAAACGATATAGAAGCAGAAAATCAGCAATTTCTCTTAAATTAGAACACGAGTAATGGGCATTTTAGACGAACTCCGAGCAGCCGCCGGCAAACTTTTGAACCGGAGAATTCAGAAGAAAGCGTCAAACGCATACGCCGTAGAAGTTCGGTACGGTGCCGCCGGTATTACACCGGCCGTTTCCAAAATCGGTAGTCCGGTCAAGAATGAAGGCTCTCAGAGAACCGATGAGTATGTTTTTTACCCTGACGGCCGGGAAAAGATCGGTCGGATTCTCTCGAAGCTCAGCAAATTTGCTCTAGTCTCTGCGGTAGACGAATCTCTCAAAACCGTTGCCGGTCAGAATTTCTTCTTTTCTCTTATGCGCAGTATTAGTTTTAGGAGTTATGAATTCTACGTTGTTTATTCCAGATACAGCTAAAGTTAATTGTTTGCTCGATTTATTTCTGAATTTTGATGTTGGAATTACTTTGTTTTCGTTGAGTATATTGATGAGGTTAAGCTGTACTTTATGCGGAATCAGCTGTATTTCTGAATTGTTAGCATTGAATCAAACTCCTAAGCTTTTAGCTGCTTCAGCATATGATGCAATGTGAGGGTCCGGCTTTCCTTTTTAGTTTGGTCCAAAGAAGAGAGGGTCGAACACCCTTGACAAAAAATATATAAGTGAAAATCCTTGATCCGTCATGTTCACTTGATACACTGCTAAATTTGGAAACAATAAACTACTTTCCTTTTCTCCCTTGATTCTTCCTTTCGTGAAATTAGGAAAATATAAGGAATTTCTTCTTCTTTGCAAATGTTATGACATGTTTAAGGCCACAAGTTTCTAATGTTTATATAGCCTTGCAAATACAAATGAAATGCGAAAGACTACAAATTTCAAAACTTTCATAAAATTTGTCTCGATCCAAATTGTGTCGTGTAAATTGGAACGGAGAGAGCAGTATTGTACAAGCTATTGTACAATGTTATCAAAGGCACGCTATAAGCGCGCTTAAGCCCTGAAGCGAGGCTAAAAACATGTTGAGCGCTTCGCCGCGCTTTATGTGTGCGTCAGTGTCGTCATCAAGGTTCTAAGGCAGACGTTTCCTTGCCAATGAGCCTCTTATGAAGAAGTGACGGTAAATAATTGATATTTCACTTTATCATAAATTTTTTTCAATTTCTTTGGTCATGTATTTGTCATTCATGTTTATAATTATTAGTCTTGAACTAAACATATACATATACATTTGTATTCTTTTCTCCCTTTGCGCCTTTTTTCATTAAAGCCCACGCTTTATTTGCGCTTAAAGCCCTCACGGACCTTAGAGAGCTTTTTTGTGCTTTTCGCCTTTGATAACACTGTTATTGTACCGTGGTAGCTGTGGTATTAGTATATTTTAGCTTTGGTTCTGTCTTTGGAGTGAATTATGTATATACGTTGTGGAGACTTTTTAAAATGTTTCTACTTAAAACTAGGTTCGCATGCATTGGTGCAAATGAAGAGGTTGGGTTGTATACTAGTAACTCACTCCCACTGACTCAATCTGCGTCTTAGTGAAAGCAATTTCTGCTGCGAAATGCTGCATGTGACGCATCTAAGACCAATTACTAACTTAGCCTGCTCTTTTGTTCTCACTGCAATGTTTACCGTAAGCCTTGGTAAGGTAGATCTTGAAATTGGATTGGACTCTGGTGGTGCAGTGTCTATTTAGTTATTAGCGTACTGTTTTTAGGCTGGACCACGGCAATACTGTTCCAATGTTCATAAGCTTCACGTGCTCTCCGTTTTATGAGGAAGGAGGGGGAGTTGGTAGTGACCCTTGCAAGGCCATTTGTATTATATAGAACTTTAGAATTTGAGTGATTGGCATTGACAGCTCCATTTTGGCGATGTCCTATCTTCTTGATGAACTGTAGATGAAGCATGGCCTTTATTGCGCTGACAAAAATAGTAGTAGGTAAACTTGCATTTGATGCAGTAAGATTTTCACGACTTCACAGTTCAGACACCTAAATTCCTGTGCTTTACCTTTTTAGTTTCCTCGTTCTTGTTGACAGTAGAATCAACTTTTGTGAGTCCTAAAATCATCTTTTAATAAGTTGATATGTCTTGTGTACTCACAAGATAAAGGTTAACAGAAAGAAAAAAAGGAATGAAATGAAAAAGTAGTATTTTATCTACTCTACAGCATGTATAATAAAACATGTGGAGCATTTTTCCTGAGCGGTAAGATAATATCAAGTACATTGCAGGATGTGTGGGAGACACAGACAAATAGTCGCTCCTATTTCTCTTGTTAACATGACATGTTTGGATTAAGGTAATACAAACAGCTCATTGATGACCCCTTTGAAGTTAGTTATGCTTAATATTATGTTCTCTTTGATGGTCTTGAGTCGTGACTCAAGAACACTTTCTGCTAGGATTACACATCTTATGACGATTGATGGATATCACTAATATTGCCATCGAACATTTATGTAACCCAATGGATTTCACATGTTTAATTGTTTATGCAGGTGGCAGTAAAATTACGAAGGAGGGAATAAAGGACCAATCACCGTCACATCCTTCCAGTAGAGTTGAAAAACAAGATGTTACTGCTGTAATGGAGGAGATGCAAGCAAAGATGGAGAAACTTCAGGATGACATGAATAACACGAAGCAGCAAAATGAGGTATCAACTAAATGCATCACGGGGTTGGATTCCTTTGAGTTCTCTGATGAGCCTATCAAGAGTTCGACACCTTCAAAATCTAATAGAAAAAAAGTTTTCATTCGCTCTCGGCTGTAAAAACAGGAAATCTTGCTGCTGTTGTAACTCTTTTTTTCCTTTTTGGCTTTCAAGCCAATCTTGTTGTATAGTACATAAAATAATTGTTGAATACAATATGCTGGACCCATGTTTCTTGACTTATGGATTGATCAATCAATCATGTTTTTTATGTGTTTTAAATACCAAACTCACACTCATAGACAAAAAACACTAGACTTCCTATCTACCTAAGTTAGTGTGAAGAATTTTGGTCCACACTTTAAAAGTAAAAACTGTATTTTGAATAGTTACAATTCGTGCTGCTCGAATGTGCACCAAAAGATAAACATAAAGGCTCTCTGCATATATAAGACAGCTATTACTGCATGACTATTTGAAAAGAATTAAAATGGCGCTGTGGCAAAACGGGCTGAACGGAAAAGTTGTGATGGTGACGGGTGCATCGTCAGGAATCGGGAGAGAGTTGAGTATCAACTTGGCAAAAGCGGGTTGCAGGATCATTGTTTCAGCTCGTCGTGTAGACAAGCTGAAATCTCTCTGCAACCACATTAACAGTAGTAGTAATTCTGAAGGTCCGGCCCTAAATGCAATCGCGGTCGAGCTAGACGTTACTGCCAATGGTGGTAACATTGAGGCCACTGTGCAAATAGCTTGGGATGCCTTCGGACATATTGATGCCTTGGTTAACAATGCTGGGGTTAGAGGTTTGAGTACTATTGTATCATCTTTCAATCTATCCTTACCTTTCAACCAACCCCCTTGATATAATCTCGGACCCGATGGATTGTAGATTCGCCTCTGGTCATTCATACCTCTTTATAACAGTCGAGTTTTCTTTGGAATTGATTTTCATGTTATTATTTGTTTCTATAATAGTATTTTTCTATAACATCCAAAACATATCTAGACAAACTACGTCTGTATTGATTGTTGTTGATCATATGTATAGGTAGTGTAAGTTCTTCTCTGGAATTGTCAGATGAGGAGTGGGAACATACTTTTACGACGAATCTCAGAGGAGCATGGTTGGTGTCGAAATATGTTTGTAGACACATGATCGATGCTAAACAGGGTGGAGGATCTATTATTAATGTGTCTTCAATCGCTGGTCTGAATCGGGTACTAGTACCCGGAGGTCTTGCTTACGCTTCTTCAAAGATGGCTCTTGACAGGCTCACTGAGGTATACACACTAGCTAGTGTTTCAAAACTTGCTAGGACATTTAATAGATTTGTCCAAATACTTTGTTTGTCTTGATGCTTAACTTGGATTCTTATAGAAAAGTTTGACTGTATTCGAATGATAGCAGATGATGGCCCTTGAACTAGGAGTACACAAGATAAGAGTAAACTCAATAGCACCAGGGATTTTCAAATCTGAGATGACAGAGAGCCTTATTCAACAAAAATGGTTCCATAGTGTTATTTCTAGGACCGCTCCTCTGAGAACTATTGGAACGACAGATCCGGCTTTGACATCACTCGTGAGGTACTTAATCCATGCTTCTTCAGAATATGTTTCCGGCAATGTTTTCATTGTCGATAGTGGAGCTACCTTAATAGGCGTGCCAATTTTCTCGTCACTCTAAAAGAATCGAGGTAGATTCATGATTTAAATTTGATGGAAGCTTCAACCAGAATAGCGACCTCAAGTTATCAAGAACTGAAAGAAATGCAATGATATTCTGAACAATTTCATGACCATTTTCATAGAACTCAATCAAGATGAAGCAGAAAGAAAATTTCCAATATAAATTTGTATGATACTTGCTCCGTGTCAATTTATTTGTCGTACTTTCCTTTTTAGTCTGTTTAAAAAGAATGTCTTTTTCCCTTTTTTTGACAACTTTTTAATTCCAACATTTTGGTGCATTTTACATGTCTTTAATTTAAGATTCAAAAGTCTTCTTACTTTCGTAAAAAATTGTGTCAAGTTTAAACCAGACAAACAAATTGAAACGAAGGGAGTAACAAACAGAAGAGATGGCAACATATGCTTAATATTTATTATCTATGAATGGATACAATTATAGTGCTTTTACAAATACATATTCATGGCTATCTATCAGATAAAGAGGGCCATGTATCACCTAACAAATGGAAACAATACTACAATTTGCAGTATTTGAACGATGAATTTCATCGTATACGCTAGGTACATCAATCATATACAATACACACTCAAAACATTTTAGTAGGGAAAATTTGATTCAATACTATACTCAAGCACGTATACGAGGGAGTATTTCTTCTCATCTTCCCCGCGGATTTACCAGCTGAGAGAAAACGGAACTAGTAGCAGCATCCCCTGCATCATCATCTGTTCCTGAATTAACTATACCTTGGATATTGCTAACACTGTTGTCGAATGGTTCAACTGGTGTTAATGGTATGCCAGGGATATGGTTTGTACTGTTATCATCAGGCTCTGTCAAGGCTGATGAGGCTTCTTCAAGCTGAAGAGCGTATTCTAGATTCCATAACACGTCTCCCATTGAAGGTCTATCAACTCCGTACTCAGCCAAACACTTTTCAGCTGTCTCACCGAACTTTTTCAGGGAGGCTGGGTTCACCTGCCCCTTGAGATTCGGGTCCATTATCCGATCCAACATGCCTTTCTTTTGCCAAATCATAGCCCACTCGGCTATATTAACTTGCTCACGAGGAAGGACCGGATTCAATGCTGGTCTGGTGCAGAGAACTTCCATTAGAACAACACCAAATGAGTAGACATCTGATTTCTCCGTGAGCTGCTGCCTCCGGAAGTATTCAGGATCAAGGTACCCAAAGCTACCCTTAACGGCAGTACTTACATGTGTTTGATCAAGAGCTGGTCCGGCTTTGGAAAGACCAAAGTCAGCAACTTTAGCCACAAAGTTATCATCCAAAAGTATGTTGGTGGTTTTGACATCGCGGTGAATGATGCTCTGAGTTGCACCTGTATGGAGGTAATGCAGCCCCCTTGCAGCACCGATACAAATCTCAAGACGCTGCTTCCACGAGAGAGGTGGGAGATCTGTTCCATAAAGATGACTTCTGAGAGGACCATTTGCCATGTATTCATAAACAAGAATCATTTCCGACCTCTCATCGCAATAACCAATCAAAGACACGAGGTGACGGTGGCGAAGTTTGGACAACATTTGAATCTCAGTTTGAAATTCAGCTAGACCTTGTTCAGATCCTGTGTTTCCTCTTTTGACAGCAAGTTTAGTTCCATCTTCCATTGTTCCTTTATAAACCCTACCGAAACCACCAACACCAAGAAGCAAGTTCTCGTCGAATTTGTTAGTTGCATCCATTATCTCTTGGAAACTAAAGAATCGTCCAACATTCGGTGAAGCCAAGGAGATGCAGCTTGCTGTTCCCCGAGAAGCTGTTGTTTTCGTCAAAGTTAAAGAGTTCCCATACAAGGACGGAATCCATGAGTGTCCTTGGTTGGAAGTCTTTGATCTTCGAGCAATAAAAAAGCAACAACACAACGCAATAAGCGCCAAAACAGCTGATGCTCCTAAGGCAGAACCAAGAATGATACCTATCTTTTTCTTTCTGTGAGGCAACACAAAGAGAGTCTCAACAGATTGAACCCCACTCAAGCTTCTAGCTTCATTGCTAATCTTCATGATTTCCAGTCCATTCATAATTGCATTTATCCTATCCGCACCTGTATCTGGACCAACACTCACTGTCAGAATACTTGAGTTTACTGAGGAATTGGAGACGAAATCCTTGTATAACGGTACGTCCAAATTTCCAGCTAAGTTTGACAAGTCTAGGTCCAACAGAGCAGCATCATCATTAGCATATAGGTTGAACAGAAGACTATTCAAAGATTCGCTCACAATATCACAAAAATGTACTCGGATGAAGTACATGAAGTTCGGATCAACAGGGAACACCCAAGTGATATTGAAATTCACATTAGGTACATTTGCATCTCCCATAGTTTCAGCAGTAGCGTAAACCCAATTTGGTGCTATTTCAGGAGTCATAGTAGCCGGATACTTTATGCTTGAAGGGCTAACTGAAGCACTCACCGCAGAGCTGTTGACGTGAAGGTACTTCACATCATTCTCCCACGTTCTTCCCAAGGTGTCGTTCAGAGCAGTGAGATGAGGACCACCCATGTTTAGACGATAAACAGTTTCAAGGGCTAGTCCAGAAAGGCCACTGAAAGGTGCTACGGGAGATACAGCCACTGCTTGATCAGGGATCAACTCATCAGGTACTGATACAACTTCAATGGCACTGATAAATGCAACGGAGTTGTTTGAAGGGATCAAAGCAAGAATCAAACTATCTGAATTGACATTGATCGCGTATTCCTTAAAAAGGTATGATCCATTATAGCTCTTGAAACTGAAATTGTTCAACAGAACAAAATTTTCCGTGACCACTGTCATTGAGGCAGACGTTAAGTTGTGCCCTGGAAGAGGGTAGAAATAGAGACGGATCCAATGGTGGCCTTCTTGCTTAATATCAAACTTGTAAAACGCCGTAGTATGGAAAATTCTGGCTGACTGATAGATCGAAAACGGAGCACTAGAATTGGATGTTGCAGCAATAGAATTTTCCTTATTTTCTAAAGCAGCTGAAGAGTGGAGCGAATCAGGAACATATGTCTGGCCGATATAGGTCACATTTTGTGATGATCCACACGCGAGTAAGTAGTTATCAGCAGGAACGAAGGCAGCATTTGAGTCCTGAATCAAAAAGATGGACACAACTACTGCTAGAACCAAAGGCATCCATGACATTGTTCTCAAGTCCACCATCCTAAAGAGCCAATTGCTAAATACTGGACTCCAATTCTCCACGAAAATTCAAACTCTTAAGACAACTTTTTGAATTTCTTTCAAACGAAGCTCCAGTTACAACAACAACAATAACTATGCCTCAATGTCGATATCAAAGTAGCTGAATAAGCTAAGTCTGATTTCCCTGATGATACTAAGAACCTACACTGTAGCATTATAGATCTTTCTCAACTATCTAGAGCAATCTTGATACAGAAAAAAAAAAACTTTCTTAACTGAAAAATCACAGGAAACTACCAATAAACTATGATTAACACCAAAAGCACAAAAAAAATAGTGTTAGACAAGATCTGAGCTAACAACTTTCCTCTAGACTTCAGATTGGAAATGCTCCTAGAGGATTTGGTTTAGTGGTAAGAGTGCAATGCCTATGTCTGATGTGTGAGTTAGCCGGACGTAACTAGTGATGCAGACAAAAAGCCTGGTATTTAAGTGGAGACGGTTAAAGGGGTGTGGGGTGTGCCAATTATCCACCGAGTTTGAACCGTGCACCAGAAGAAAGGTTACCTCAATGCCACCATGAAAATACAGTCAAATAGAGCTTTTTAGTGCAACTACACCATGAAAAATTGAATCTTTTGAAAAGGGTGTGAACCAAAAAGAAGAAAGAAACAAGTCCCAAGTCAGGTTACCTCAATGCCACCATGAAAACACAATCAAGAACAACATTTAAGTGCAACTACACCATGAAAAATTGAATCTTTTGAAAAGGATGTGAACCAAAAGGAAGAAAGAAACAAAACCCAATTCAGATTACCTCAATGCCACCATAAAAACACAATCAAGAAGAGCTTTTCAGTGCAAATCCACCATAAAAACACAGTCAAGAAGAGCTATCTAGTACAACTTCCCCTTGAAAAATTGAATCTTTTGACATGGGTGTGAACCAAAAGGAAGAAAGAAACAAGAAATACCCAAATTCAAACACAATCAAGAAGAGCTTTTTAGTGCAATTCCATTATGATATGAAAAATTGAATCTTTTGACATGGATGTGAACCAGAAGGAAGAAAAAACAAGAAATACCCAATTCAAAGCACAATCAACAAGAGCTTTTTCAGTGGCTACTCCAACAGCTAGCTCTTAACAGGCTGTGGATAGCAAAAATAAAAAAGGGAAAAAAGGGACCACAAGAATGAATTTCTAAACCCCACTTCCATGCCCAATTTGAAACAGTTGTTTTCAAGCAACATTGCCAGATTATAAGTAGAATTTGCCATTAAAGTTCTCCAAATGATCATTAAATTGATGTAATCATAGTATAATTAGGCTTTGCATGAAAATTAACCAAAACATACAGTAGCCTATTTGTATAATTAGGCCTCGTTGGGACCCAATTCTACGCGGCTTTGTATATAAATTGTTTTTTCACTTTTGGCGAATGAATTTGCGTATTGTAAGACTCATTTCAATAAGATTTTTTTTCATATATTCAAATTCGTGACTTCAATCATTCCATCATAATTCATGATGTGTTTTCATTTTCAAAACTCAAACTCAAACTTAAATATGAAAATGCTTTTCAATATTTAATATTTATTCGTTATTTTTAATCAACTAATCTAGATAAGCTTTACTCACCAAAAAGTAGCTAGCCATTAGAAATTTGGCTACTCAATGAGTTCTCTTGTCTATATTCAACTTTTTTTTCTACTATTTTCCATAAGAAATCATATTCGATATTTAAAAATACTTTTCAATATATGATATTATCAATTACTTTTAATCCGCTAATTTGAACACTCTTTAAAAGGAAACGTTAGGAATTTGGTGACTTAATGAATTTTTTTTTTGTCCATTTCCTCTATACAAATGCACATGGCCACCAACAATGTTGGGTCCCCATCTGCCTTCCTCTTCATATATTTCGATATATTTTTAGGAGGAAAAAAATTATTGGCAAAAATAACTATTTCATCTGTCAAATTGCTCATCTTTTATTCCATTTTCAAATTAAAAATTGAATACATTAAAAAAAATTACGTGAAATACTATAAATTTCTTTATTTTACATAGTGAAGAATGTTTAAAAAAAAATAGCCAAACAGCATGTAGAATTGATTTGGAAAACAAAAGAGAGTTACATATTTAGACAGGAATTTAAAATGTAGATATTATATTGTGGAATTAATGTCATTAAAATAAAATGTGAAACATGAACAACATAATATGATGGCTTAGTATTAGATAAATCAAGAATTTGAATGTATCTGGTTCTAATAACTCAACCCCCAAAACTAGCGGGTGATTTGCACAAAAGAGATACTTTAGGCCGTTATTTAAATATCGTCTCTAAATTTTAAATTTTGTGTGAAAATGACTCAATGAACAGATTTCAAACTAAAATATTCTTAACTTGAGCAACAAAGATGACATAGTGACGCAAATTAACAACGATAACATGCAAGTCATGACAAATCGATATGACTTTACGTCATGTTCAATCTAGCTCATGTCCTATAAGATTACTCACAAACCATAGAGGATCGTCATGATTTCAAATGTACAAACAAAAAAAGAGGAAAAATACATTTCAAAATATGAGCATGTAAATCATGATAAATTGATATGACTTCACGCTATATATAACTCACAAACTCTATTAGTGACTAATACTTTACCTATATACATGATATATACTAACTTTTTTTCTAGCAAAAGGTGTTCAATTAATCATCCTTCATCGATCTATTTTATCTCCGTTGCCTCTCGAGAAAAAGGGAATATAACTAATCACCCTTCATCTATTGTTATGAGTTTATGTGTAGGATTTGAGAATGGCACTACAAAAACTACAAACAATAGCCTTCCATGACTTGGTATACAATGGAATATAACAAAATCTAGTTGATGTATACATCTCAGCCACTTTAGCACCGTGTCCGCACCGCGAACACGAGCCAGCCACCGGCTTACTCCGCCGCACCATCCTCTTTTGATCCACCAGAAAGCAAAAACAAACCATCAATGGAGTTTTGCCTACAAAAATATATACTATATGGAAGAGAGAAATATATTGAGTTTTTTTTCTTCTTTGGGCCAAGTTTGTTGGATATTATATAGGTAGGAGTAATAACACACTAGTCATTTTTCGATCATGTCTTTGAAAAATAATTAATATCATAAAGTATCAAATTTCAAAACATTATTTAAAGCTTCATTTGTAAAATTTGAAACTTTAGGATAATAGTTATTTTTCAATTAGAGAAACAGAAAAGTGGATATTTTATGTTTAACTAAATGTACCATTGTTTGAAATAATTTCAATTTGATATCATTTTTTATCTAAATGTAGTTTTTAAATATAAATTAAAATTAATCGAACTTTATATTAGATATTGACAATTGCCACGTATATGTAAATCTAGAAGTAAGTGCTTCATTAATTAATCAATAAAAAGTGCTGGCTATGCCATATAGTCCATTTTATATAGTTGGGAGATTTTGTATTTCATTAATGAATTGCTTTGCTGTGCTATTTAAATTTATAATTCTCATGCTTGAATCGATTTTTTTCTTATATTTTAAAATTATGTAAATTATAGTATACATTATCTTTGTGATAATGTTATATATTTTTTGTTTCAATATACATGATATAGTTTGCTTAAATTAAAAGAATATTTTTAGACTTTTTGAAATTTATAGTCTTAACGAAATATGTTATGATATTAGTGTGAGTGTGACTATAAACCTTATGAAGTATATGGTTTTTAATATAAATCTTTTTCCACTTTTTGAGTAAGTTGAGTGTTGTATCACTGTACTTTACATACTACTTTGTCGTAGTATTGTTGTTTCTTGTAATTCGATTATTGTAATATTCTGTTGTAGTTACTTCACCTTTTCTTAAATTGTTTTGTCATGCTCGCTATAGTATTTTGATATGGTCTCCACTCTGCCAATTCTTTATCAATCTGCTTTGATTTGTTTTTTCGTGAGCTGAGGGTCTATTGGGAACAACCTCTTCACCTCCGAAATAGAGATAGAATCTGCGTATACCCCACTCTCTCTAAACCCTACTCATGAAATTATATGGAATATTGTCTGTGTTTATCATATAAACCTTAAGTCTTATTGTCTTCCCTTATTTAAAGAAAATTTAACAAATTTTATATGACAAAATATATTTATTTATGGCTTTTTATGCTCCCATTTTTATCATATAATTTTTTATCGAAGAAAATTCGATTAAACATTTTAACAACCTCGCTCTAGCTCCACCCTTCCCCACAAAATAGACATATTGGTAGTTAATTAGGATACCCTAATTAATGTACATGCCTAAACCTAATAGAGAACATTTTTTATATATCTATTATACATTGTTATACAATATAGATGTTATATATTTATATAAATAACGTAAATAATGATGCAAGCATATCTGTTAAAATATATTATCTCGAATTTGAATTTTGAAAATAAAAAAAATCCTAATAGAGAACATTTTTTCTTTAATTGGTGCATTAAGCCAAATTAAGCTATAAATTATTGTCTTGTTATTTTGATACTAATTTTAAGATACTGAAAGAGTAACCCAAAAGAGAATTGGGCTTTAAAAAGAAAATTTGTTGGGACTGCTAGGGATCATGTTAGGCCCATTAAGAAAAATATATGTGGAGAAAAAAGACAAAATTTTAGATTCGATTGTTTGCTCGCGTGTTTTACCTATAAGTATATACACTTGCACGTGTATCTCTAAAATGTGGAATGTATTTTGATCGGTTATAAGTTGTTGTTTAAAATATGGATTTTCGAGTTGAAACCTTGAGAACATAATTTTTTTAGGTAAAGAAGAATTTTGATCTCTTTAATTCATTTTATAGGACGCTAATTCAAATAAATGAGAATCGCTAAAGTGTGTCATATATAGATACTTAATATAAAGTAGCTTTGTAATGCTTACTTGGTAAGGAATACAATTAAACAAACAAATAAATTTGTGTTTTTAAGAAAGTGAATCCCTTTGTTGACAACATAAATTAATGGTCCCTAAAGTCAGCAAATAAACTAAAGAAAGTCAATTTGCGGGGTTAATTAGTAGCTACTATATATCTGTCAACTTTTGTTTTATTCTTAATTTATTAATTAATTAATAATTAATTAACATTCCGATCTCTTAACTATGTTATATGTAATTTTATTTAATTGGAGTACTATAGCTTAATTGGTAGACCATCTCATTTACATGTGCATAAATAAATTGACCCCGTATAAAAAATGATGTCTAACTCCATAGCTCTGAAGGAATTATCTGTAATCCGTCAAACATAAATTTAAAAGAAATACCACAAATTTCAACAAAAAATAATTCATTCGTTATTAAATTTTAGGTCAAATAAACTATGAAATATAAGTCGTGTCGTAATAATAAGTTAGTGGAAGATAACTATCAATGAATCATATACGTTATCCACTAGGTAATTTTCTCTAATAAATGATGATACTCCATCAACTAAAACTTTTTTTTAACCTAAGATTAATAAGTTCCCCTATTTTTTTGAATTTTTTTATTAATCATTTTGGTATTCAGTATTTTTGTTGGAATCTAATTAAATCTAAATACATAATGAAAAGTTTTCATATAAAGGAGTAAAACATTTTTTAACAAAAATGATTACAAAAAATATTGATAATTAAGAAAAAAGAAGGTAACTAAATGTTAAAATCAAAATTAAATATCTAACCTAATTTTACTAGTATAAGCTTTATTTCTAGTGTGTTGGAAGCTCAAAAAAGATTTAAATTATATATTAACATTTTAAAAATATATAATTAATGTAATTAATCAACTCATTATAGCTAGTTATTATAACTCTTCAAGACAACATATCAAGTTATATAGGTCACCTTCCACAAGCACATAATAACCAAAAAAAGTTGTAGATTATCATCTAACAAATGATAGTTGCGTCGATCATAATTTATTTAACTGGTACAATCATTTACAATCATTTGAATCAAATAGCTGAAATTAAACTACTATAACTCCTATTTTTCTCCTTTTACAAAAAGTCTTCTAATAGCTTATTTTAAAGCATTGAAAAGAGAGTTGAAATAGGGCATATATACAAAATATAGTTGTGACAGTCTGAATAGAAGATGTTCTGTATTAATTCTAACTAAAGTAAAATATAAAGAAATTCATATATAATATATCTATATAATTGATTGATTCACGGGGTAAAGTAAATTTCACCTTTTTGTATCTTTAAGAGTACCAATTCATGCTAGTAACTTGATTATAAGGTTGTCGAAAAACGACTCCATCACTAAGAGATCCCAATACTTGTTGTTGTTCTTGTTGTTCTTGTTGAATCGAAGGATTTTGAGGAATTTGGCTCAGGAAATTGGCAATGGAGTTACTTTGTTCATGATTTGTAATTCGAGCAATATTATTCATGTTAAGTCCATCGTTCCCATTGTTCTCAACTAAGAACCTTTTTGTATTTGGAGAATGGTTCCCTTCAATTGTTGTTGTTGTTGTTTCATCGATATTCCAATACAAACCTCCATGCATCGATCTCTTTGACGATAATTGTGGAATGGATCTATTATTGTTGTTGATCATATCGTTCGTATTATTCATAATTCCATCGTACATGTTCGATTCGTTTTCGAGCAATATTGTACCATAGTTTGAAGGTTTTATTCCTTGTAGTATTGAATTTGGTACATTTTGTGGTATTGATCCCAACATATCATTCAAATCATCTATTGACCTTTGAGTGTTATTTTTCTTGTAAATTCGACATAAAACCCAATCATCTAGCTGCAAAAAAATAAAATAAATAGTATGGTGTAAGAATAATATATATATATAAAAAAAGTAATACTAATTAGCTAGTGAAACATTGAATTTATTCGAGTTTATGTTATGTACACTAATAGTAAAAATATTGATATGATAACTCTCTACGTCAAGCGTCATATATAGTAATGTCTAACATGAAAAATAAAGTACAAATATACTACTTCATCCGTCTCAATTTAAGTGTCTTATCTTAACTAGGGCGAGCACATATAATTCCATGTTTTTCTAGTAATGGTAACTTACTATAACCAGTTAAATTACATTCATAGTATAAAATATTCCTTATAATAACCACGTATGTATATATATATATATAACTTAAACTCTTTCGTCAAAAACTTTGAAACTTGAATTAAGTCAACAACAACAACATCATGCTCAGTGTGGTCGTGGGGTCTAAGGAGGTTAGACTATACGTAAATCTTACCATTATCTTGAGAGATAAAAAATTTATTTCCGATATGATAAATAAAATAAAAAATTACGAACTTACCCTCAAAGATCTTTTTTTGTTGGCAACAATATGATCACAACCAGGGGGCTTGTTATTTGTTTTATTTTCTACAACTCTGTATTCATGCATGATCCAATTAGTTTTTACCCCTTTCGGTGGTTTACCGCCGTAAAAAACTAGCGCCTTTTTTACCCCGACCTTTTGAGTTCCACCGGAGGTAAAAACCGGCTTGTCGGTTCCGGTAGCCTTCCAATAACCCGATGTTGCTGCCCGATTTGGCCTCGCCCCGTTCGGATACTTCCTATCCCTTGGACTAAAAAAGTACCATTCTTGCTCTCCAAATATTGCCTTAGCTGCATCAAACAAATGACAACAAGAGGATTCGGAATTTAAACTTAATGAATTTAGTTTTTTTTTTTAAAAAAAAGAAGGAATTATGGGTCCACTACTTTATGTTTGTGAATACTACTTTTCAAGCACCTTCCAAAAAAAACTCAAGAAATAGAAATTAAATGAGAATTATAAGATTCAGAATTTAAACTAAACAGATTCAAAATTAGAATCTAATTTATATATACAATTAAAAAAAAAAAGTCACACACTATTAATTTTACTTATTATAGTAGGTAACCTACTTTTTTTTTTTTTGCAAATTCACTTTTTACATGTTATGTAGATATTTTTTGAAAATATAAAAAATATTTAAACTGTCACTATATATAACATAAGTTCATCCATCCTGAAAAAAATTTGATCGAGTTCAAATCTTTAGAAGTTGGTCATAAAAAACTTTGTGATAAAAACATGAATATTAAAAAGGAAAACAAAAAAAAATTAGTGTGTATATCACTAAAAATTAATTAGCGACCAAATTCGTCACCAATCTATTGCATATTTAAAATTTAGTTTAGACATAGAAGTTGTCTATCGCTAACTCCGATTCCCCCCACCCCCTATATATAAGTTATAGTGCAAGAAAATATAGTAGTGAAAAATAGTACCAGGGAGTTCCCATGGATCAAACTTATAAAGATCAATTTCAGCAATAATATCCACCGAAATTGGAGCGCCGGCGACTCGTTTTTTGAGGTAGTGGACGACGAGTTCTTCGTCCGTCGGGTGGAACCGAAACCCCGGTGGGAGTTGAGGTTGATGACGTGTACCGGTTGATGAATCCGTACTCTCCATAAAAAACCACAACTACTGATGTTTGAGTTGACCTGAATTCAGTATTTTACGTATCAACAAGAGTATATACGTAGTACGAGGTTAATATATTCGAATTGTACTATGATTAAATTTTGGGATTTTTTTTTTGGGGAAGAGAGAAAATGATAAACAAGAAGGAATTTAGAAGGTTAATTTAGCCCCCACACTTCCCCTTTTCTTACTTATATATGGTATAAGGCAACACACAATTTACAGTAATGCCATTATATATATATATATACTTGAAATATATACTTTAATGGTAAAAAATGTATCTGGAGTATTATATTTTGGCAAGATTTTTATTTGAATTATGAGGTGTTCATTTTTTATACGTAAACTCATCAACTATTTATTCAATCACACGTTAATATAATTATCAATTGTTTTCTTTTTCCTATTCGAAATATCACCGTACTCAGGTAGGACAAGGAAATAACTGATAATTAAGGTGTGTTTTGTTAAATAGTTGATGATGATTTAGATAGAAAAATGAACACATGATGATTTAAGTAGAATTTTTTCGAAAAACATGACACTTCAAATGTATTTTGACCATTATAGCTCTATGTAGAAAGTTTTTGTAGTATTGAATTGTGTGACATACTTTGATCGGATCGGACACTATAAGGTTTAAGAAAAAATGAAAAACATTAATTTATTAATCGTAAACATGCCTTGAGATTTTTGTGGTTATTATAAATGCATGTCATTAATGGTAAAATTACAGTGGTTTAACTAGAAAGAATGAAAGACATCTGAATTTATTAATTATAAATATGTCTTGAGATTCTTGTGGTAATTATAAATGCATGTTATTAAAGATAAAATGAAAGAGTTTCAAATTAAATAGTTCTTAAATATAAGAAATGTCTTTCTTTTTTTACTTTGAAATAACTTAATAAAAAAATAGTCTCACATGAAGTACAACAAATTAAGAGTATTTTTTTTATTAGGATAATAATATTCGAGTCAATTAACTCGTACCTCGACTAAACTATTGAACAATATGTTACAACAATCACACACCTACTAGTATGTATAAATCTGCTCACTAAAAATATTTTCTTTGTCTGATATGTGTCACTCTTTTATTTTTAATATATTTATTTTAAAATGACATCGTCCCTTTTCTCGACACAATTTTATTTCTTTTTATGATATAATTTCATGAATATTTTTAAATCATATTTCAAGATTCTTTTTAAAATTTAATCCTAATTTCGTCAATTCAACACTTTAACTTAACGTAAAATGGGCGTTATTAGGATTTGAGAAGGACATTAATTATATATATAGTAAAAATGAGTTGATAAAAACTAAGAGTTAACCTTAGCAGAAATTACTATATAAATATTGTCAACAAAAATAAATTAAAAAATTAGTCGTTAGTGGAAAAATAAATAGTGCATATGTTAATATTAAATTAGAAGTGGAGGTCGTCATTAGCATAAATAGAAGAGGTGATTAATACATGATAATGATGTAATTAGAGCTTGATAACTGAAAATTAGGCAATATAATTAATCGACACGCATGCAAGTTGGTACCAACACGTGGACGATCCAGTAAAAGGGGGATATACGCAGAACCACTTTATCACACACAAGATATATAAAAAAATCTAAATCATTCAATATTTAATTTGATATTTATTTGAATTCGTGGCATCCATATGAACCACTTAATTAAAGAGGAAACTCGTCCTACAAAAAAATATATTCTTAATTAGCAAAACTCGATTTTGAAATATCAAATTATGAGTGATTAAATCTTACAACAGAAGTTTGACATGACTCGACAGACAGATAATAAGATAAGAAGGCATTTCTAGGCTACTCTTTTGGACAAATTTGGCCTAGTGTCACACTTGGAATTTTTTTACAACAACTTGTCTCTATCAATTTATTTATATATAGTATCGTTGATCTTAAACTCGGATAAAGATAACAAATACGACGATTAATAGTCAATTTATAATGAATCCTCGAGATACATATAATATAATTTGGACGAATTTAATTAGTTTTACTATTATTTTTTTTGAGATAAAAAAATTTAGCAATTTTATTTTTATACTTAACAACAATAAGAAATTTAGGAATTTGTTTCAACACATATCCTTCACATGACCAATCTAAAATAAATGAGCCTATTATCAGGGAGAAAAATCTTGTAGTTAGTTTCAATTAGAGAATTAAGTATAGTGTTACGGTAAATAAAATTTCTCCACTCTTAATCAATGAATTTAAATTTATCTAAACTTTAATACAAATATCACAAAGGCAAACACCAAATATATATATTTTTTTAAAAACTAGTGAATTAATTATGGAAAAATATCTCAAAAAATATCCAAGGATGTTGCACTTACCTAATTAAAGAAAAAAGTAAGTGGAATCTATTTCAAAATTAGTAGCCCAAACTTGGATAATTTTTGAATGATCCTTCCTTTGCTTTTGAATTATTTAATTTTCGATGTTTACATCAAACTGTAAAACTTTGTTCATGTATATATGATGCTTACATCAAACTATATCTAATTCTACATGTATGGTCAAGTGACAACATGGACAAATTGTTAAAGGGGTAGAATAGGCTTATCCGAATCTCTTCGATAAAAAATTAGGCTACACACACATAAAATTAATATTCTATTATATTTTTAGCTTTTCTCGATCAACACCAAAAAAAAAGGTGCATAAAGTATCTCGTAAATGTCAGATCAGAAAAAGGGAAGGACCACATCCATAGGTGGTGTGATGTTGATATATAGTGTATCGTGACGCAAATATTAACGGCTAATTCCACGACTACAAACCATGATTTATACACGATACAAATATCTAGGGAACAAGAATCACAAAGTCGTTTGACTTATTAGGATTTAGGGTGACAAAATATCCTAAAAGTGCCAGAAGATCAGTAAAAAATATCACAAAAAAAATATTAATTGAATCAAAGAATATGATCAGTGATCAATGAAGCCGACTGACAATTATAATGTCTTTAGTTTAGTCACAATAGAGACAAAAACACTAGGTAATCGATCTCTTTATAATTATCTGTAGTAGTGAATAAAATATTTCAATACTATATTAATCATCACATAATTACTCATAAAATTAATCAAAATGCATATAAATCGATCGAACATGATTACTATAAGAATATATATTGTTGACATGGATCTTTTCCACCATAAAAGTATGAAAATCTTGATTTTAGTATAAGTGGGGTCTAAATGTTGGATTTTTCATTGACCAGGCTTGCATTTGCTGTCATATCTTTTCCTCTGCCTTTTTGTTTATATATATATATATATTACAACCTCGTATATATCCTTGTCCCCAAGCAATTTTATTTTAATTAGAAAAGTTTGTGCACCATTAAAACAATAATATTGTATATATGCATTACTTTTTGTGATATAAAATTATTTTAGTATGTATTTTTTTAAAATTTATTTCATACATCATGCCCAGTTAAATAACATCATATTATAAATTGAAATGAATGTAGTAGTAATACATATTTCTTCGTATAAGTATCGTTTTACTACATGCATTAAGAAAATTATTTTAGTCGCATATTATTTGACTAAACTATTAAGATATTGATCTCTCTCCTCAAACTTTTAGTTGCATGACGACTCAAATTCATGATACGTATCCATGTTCACTATTGCTCAACATGCCTCACAAATCTATCTTTTGGCTAAGTTATCATACAGCCCAAAAGCTCCCATATATACTGGCCATGTGTACATGTTTTTACCCTAATCAAGTTACTTTAATACTAGAACAAAATAATAAAGTGCAATTATTTGTTTTTAAGTTGAAAATAATAGGTGGAAATTGGAGTTATATTTGACTTTGGACATAAATATAAATTAAAATTGTTTTGAATTTTGTGAGTGACTTGGTGAAAATAACTTTTTGGAGTTTTTAAAATTTTAAAAAATTATAACAATTCTATGTCAAAACAGCTTTTTGAAATAAAATTTTGAAAAAAAGTAAAAATTATATTATCCATGGCCAAGCAGACAATAATATATAACGTGTGAAGGAAAAGGAGGTATTTTAAAGGCAAATTATTAGTTTGGAATGAAAAAATGCGTCATTTTTTTTTAAAACAACCTAATAAACAAAAATTATGTCACATAGATAGAGCCGGGAAAATAGCGTCACCTATAGATATTGGTGATAGGTCAAAAGGGAGATTGTTGAACCTGTGAATCAAATCCCATATTAATTTATAGTTGGAAAAAAAAGAAAGATATTACAAATATTGTTGCACGGAAGGCCTTTTGGGAAAGATTCTGCTTGTTTGATGTGTTAACCCAAACCGAACAATATTACAATCATATTAAATCAAAACTACGTTATCAATGTACATAAGTGAAATCCTAAATTTATATATGTGCGTCATAGTTTTTTTTATAAAGAAATGAAAATGTAAGCTTTCAAACATGTCTTGTTTTTAAGCCTTTCATGTGAATTGCATCAGCTAGCTCTAAGTCAAATATTTTTATAATAAACTACTATATTTATGTGAAATTATATGGTTATCAATCTATTTCTATCTAAAAGGGAAAACCTAACTTGCTATTTTTATAGTCAATTAGGGAATAAACACGTGTAAATATGCATGTGCACATAGTTAAGGGCGAAGCTAGATAGGGTTTGTCACGATCCAGATCATCGTGATTGGCACCCACACTAACATTCCGGTGGGAGAACCACTACTACAACCCAAACCAAACAAATAATCTAAAAACTAAGGCATTTAAGTCAACACTAAGGAAATAAAAATAGAGTTCCTATAAACTCTAACAAAAGTCTAACAATAATAACTAACAATGCGGAAGAATAACCTAGAACCTGAAAGTCAATATACCAAAACATCTAACAATGATCCAAGTCTAAACAAGAAGGGATACAATCCCATACTAATGAACTAACTAAAACAAATGTCTAAGTCCGGAAATGGTGAACATAGACGAAAGAGAATTCCATGGAAGCCCGGAAGAATTGGTTTACCCTTGAATTCGAACAACGATCACTGATCTTCTAAGCGAGGTCTGTCAATAGCCGCTTGAAGGTGCCCTGTACTCAACAAAAATAAGAGCAAGTGCAGAATCAGTACACAACCACAGTGTACTGGTAGGATCACGCGGCTATCCCACTAGTGCAACGTAAACAAGTCAAACAACATTATAATCACATGCATATATATCAACATATACAATATTATCAACATTTACGAACAACGAACAACTTCACATTTATATCAAATCATTGGTCATCTCATGGAACCCAAACCCAAACAGTTAGCATGCCGGAACGTGGCAACCGATCCCATTTTTATGCCGGAACGTGGCAACCGATCCAAGTTAGTTATGCCGGAACGTGGCAGCCGATCCCATTCACACACCACAATCACAATCACAAGTATATCATCAAGATCATACATTTAAATCATGATTTCATGGCATTCATCAATTATCTATCTCATTTACAACAAGTGTGATCAACATTGCAACATTCATACATATATAAATATCATAATGAAGCAAAAACAAACATACATAACACAATCATAGAATCACAACCATCACCTACCTCGAAACAAGCTTGAAACCCTAAGAAACGTGATCCTTCCATTTCCGAATTTGTTCCGCTTGTTCTTGGTCTACAAACAATCAATATAATACGGGAATCAATAAATAATTATTAATTACCCAGATTACTAACAATTCTATGAACCCTAGATCAAACCCATGATCCCAATTATCCAATTTAGGGTTGTTCCACCATAAAATCTATAACAAAACCCTCTCCCATCAATATTCACCCATTCTATTACGTTCTACGGATCGAAAAATGAATTCGGGGAGTGAAAAGCTTACATTTAGCCTCTAGAATGGTGAAAAATGAGTAGGAGTCGCCTGGGAGTCGTTCCTTAGCTCAAAAAGTCAAAAAGTGCATAATGAGGTCGTTTAGGGGTTTATTAACTACTTTAATTCGCGTCGAGCCCGCCACAGCAGCCCGCCAAAGCGGCAAAACCCAGTGCCAAAGTGGCATTCTCGAGACAGAGAGTTATTTCAAGAATTCCAAAATTCCCATTTCACTACACACCTCTAACCCACGACACTCAGTAAATACCCTTTTACGCTAAGATCGATTCCGGGAGTTCTACTCGCATGAATTCAATTCTGCAAAGTCGTACGGATTTCTTAACGAGTTATGTAACTACTCATATAATCAAAAGCATAAATTATTCACCCGATTGTTATCAGATTTTCCTACACCTCAATGACTCCGATTTCGTCCAAATCTGGACAAGGTTGGGAAAAATCCAAATACTACGAAAAAGTTTTCCGTCCCCAAATATTCCCCCGTTGTCTTTTATATAACGACGGAAATATGTTGTTACAATAGATACCAATTTACCCATCACTCGTCTCCGAGTGACAAAACTTATGAAAAATAGGCTAAGGAAGGAATGAAGTAGTACCTGAATCGACGAACAATTGGGGATACTTGTCTCGCATGTCCCTCTCGGTTTCCTAAGTAACTTCCTCAACTGGACGATGCTTCCATTGAACTTTCACGGACTTAATCTCCTTGGTCCTCAACTTACGCACATCACGATCAAGAATTGCAACCGGTTCCTCTATGAGAATGGTCTTGTTCTAAAAAACGCTCATGAAAACTGGGATAGCACAAGGCCATAATGTGCTGGCTATTAAAGCTTATGTCAACACCTTGATTATTGTGTATAAGCAGTAATAGTTTATTTCCCTTAAGCAGTCATAGTTCAAGTCTGAGACCACTACTGACTCTGGAGTAAATGTTATTGTTTTACTAAGTGAAGGTTCAATGCAGAGCGCACTTTCATTATGCATAATAGTCTCCCTTCAACTAAATTGGTGAACTCACTTATTTTAATATTAAGTGGGGGAATGTTGGTGTATATGCATTTTATTATTAAAATAAAATATTAAGTGCATAAGTTAGTGGATATAAATTGTGGTAGAAGATGACTATTGGTTCTTGTAACCTATATGACCATTAGTTCTTGTAACTCTCATAGTCATTAGTTTCCTGTAACTCATATGACCATTAGTTTCTTGTAACTCATGTAACATCTATCACATTTATCTACCCACTTTACTACCCCTCATTCTAACTTTTGATTATATGGAAGATTTCTTCACCTATAAATAGTGGTGTTTCTTCCTTTATGAAGTATTTCAAAAAGATGAGAAGTGTGAAATAATATTTTAGTGTGTAGTAGTGAAAGAGAGAGTTGAGACAAAGAAAATATTCTAAGTCTTCAACTATATTCACTATATACAAAAGAGAGTAAGTATATGTTGAAGGAAGGTGTTCTTTTTGTGGAGCTTTGGACTCTTCAATTAATCCAGAGTTGTTTGAGTTGTACACGTTGTTGGGCTGTTGTATCCTGGAGGGGACAAGTCAAGAGTGATACTGCTGGATCGGTGTAAATTATGCCGCAGTGGGCTTGTATCTCCTTAAAGAGAGCGAGATTACCACGCCTCAGCCTAAAAATTTGTTTATTCATTTTTGCCATTTTATTTTTAACTATAATTTATTGTATTTGTGGTATATTACACCAACACTTTTTATTAGTGTTTCCCATGAAACAAACTGGTGTCATATTTCGCTTGGATACTGGCTGGAGTTGATCTCACCGCAGTGACAAGAGTTTCAGCTTGATGAATTACCCATTCTCTCGAGAAAAATGGTTTGGGAAATGACGAAGAAGAAAGAGAGAGTTTAGGGGTAGTTTGATAGCTAGTTAGAGTTATACATGTATTAGTAATATAGGATTAATTATGAGTGAACCCATATATTATTTTTATGCATTTATTAGTTGTGCAGGGGATTAATTATACATGTATTAGTTATTTCACCTTTTATCCTGGATAAAATAATACATAGATTTCCTTATAACTTATACATGTATTAGTTATGCAGATTTCTAAATTATCTACCAAACATTGTATTAGTTTTGCATATGAATAACTTATTTTCTATCTATAAAGCACTTTCTCCTTAAATAAATCTTACTCGATGTAATTTTAAATTTATCTAGATCCAAATACAAATACCGAAAGAAGAAAAAAGAGGAGTTGGGTAGATGTTTGAAAAGACACGAGGCCATTTTCTCTTGCAGATATTACGCCACAAAGATAAGTCACATTTGCATGAGCTTTCAATAAGCAATAGGTCAATTCGGTGTATAAAGTATTTTATATTTATGTAGGTTTGGAAAGTGGTTGCTTTCACGGCTAGAACTCGTGATCTAGGTTACATAGAAATAATTTTATCGTAGTTATAAAACTCTTCTTCAACTTTTAATTAATAATGAGGTAATCCGGTGCACAAAGTATTTTGTGTTCGATCACATAGAGTCGAGAAGGATTGTGATGTACGTAACCTATCCTAATACAAGTATTAGTAGTTGACTAGTTACTTTCACGAATCAAACTCATAACTTAATTAAACGTCACACAAAAATAATTTTATCATTTCTCAGAGACTCCCGATCGATCCTTTAACTTTCAGTAAACAACGAAAGGGGGAAAAGAGAAAAAGAAGAGGAATGAGAATTCCCTAAATAGTATTCTTTGTAACTCAATTTACGTGATACACCCTCTTTTTTATATGTCAAATCATACGTCCTTTCTAGCTATACAAATATAATACTTTAATTAAATGCGAGTCTATTTCGTAATCAATAATTTTGGCTTAAACTCTGTATATATTAAACAAATCAGGCTGGATCAAGTGTATGAATATGACATTCCTAGGAGATAACAAGTGCTCATATATTTTGAAAAAGTTTACGTACGTTTCTTTAATTTCTTATTGTTTCTAAAACACACGATTGGAAAGCAAAAGTGCATGCATGTATTTATCAGATCACTTAAAAGTTAATTATATATTTGAAATATTGTATAGTGACATTATCTTTGAGGTTTGGAGCAACATTATTTATATATATCTTGGAATTCGATCAAGTCATAAGATCAATCATTGATACTAGCAGACTCATATAATAGGCTGGATCAAGATCCAACCAATTGAGATAGTGCAATATTTAAAATAACATATTGAAAAAACAAAAAATTGCTTCATGTTTTCTTATCTTCAATTTCCCGCCCTAGGAGTAGCACAAAAAGGAATTATAGCATTATTAACCCAATAATAAAAGATTAAGTACACCTTCCTCACTAGGGCTCCGTGCATGGCAAAACTGCCTACATTACACCCCCCCCCCCACCCAATAGAGGTGCATGTGACCCTTTCTCAAATCTTACATGAATACGAGTTATTTCGTGCATTGCGAAAAAAGGCAGGGATCCTGCAATATTCAGGGAGGAAATTAGCTTAGTGGAGTTTGAGTATAACACTTACGTCAAGAGACCAAAAACAAATACTTTCAATTAATATTTTTTTTTAATAAAAAAACATCATTAATCCTCTCTTTTAAAAAAAATAAAAAATGTTCTCTTTTGTCTTATTTTACACAAGGATAAAACAATATTTAATTATCATTCCATCATAATTTTTGTTAGTGGGTTGTTTTTTCTATTTTTTTATTTCATATTCAGTGTTTGACATTTATATTGTCATTCAATTGAAATCGAAATTCGCATCACAAAGTCTCACATTGAAGGGTCAAGTGATCCTTAAAAAAGACAATGTCATATTCAGAGCTCGAATCAGAAACTTTTAATTAAGAACATATGGATAAGTACTTACCACATCATCACAAACGTCGTTGGTTGTTGCTTTCGCTAATTAGTTGTATGCTCAATCATGTCTTAATCTCTCACTGTTTAAGGGTTCAATCCATTTCCCATTTTTGTACATGAAAGCAAAATGCTTTGATTTTTTTCATTGATTTAAGTAGTTAAAAAAACACATACACACATGTCAGTGTCACAAACAAAATTAAAAATAGTATCTTTTGGAAATAAATTTTAAAATATACCCTTTCTTTTTGGAAGTTGTTATTCTACTTAGTTTTTAAAAAAATAAAAGATTAATCAAGACAATAAGATTCAAAGAAGTCTACAAAACACAATATAAGTGATCAAATATCAAGGAATGTATCGACGAGCTCCACACATAAGGGGAGAGAGGATAATCAGAATTGTATTGAGGCTATGCGACGACCCAAACAACAACAAATTAAGAGAGAGCATATCTTCCTTTCTTCCCCGCCCACCCACACCCATAAATATGTGTAGACATTAAAATTTTGTCGCATTTGAATCTATAGTTAATAAATTTATATTATATTATAAGTTTGTTATTAGTTCAAATAAATATTATAAACTAACATAATTGAATATGTTATTTAAGTCTAATAAAAATAGATCTAAAGTAAAATTTAATTTTATTGGGCTAGCCCATTTAAACGAGCATCTATCAAATTAGCATTCAAGAATCTCCCTACAAGTTGTTATAAATCAATCACACAATCAAATTCGAATTTGAATTTGAAATCCAGATACAAAGAATTCCAATACAAATCTATCAATTTAAGAACAAGTTGTTAAGTTCATTAGTCAACTATTGAGAGAGGAATTAAAAAATACTTTATCGAGAAATAGAGAAATTTTAGAGATTATGACATTCATTGTACCAGAAAATTTAAACAATGCAACTTGTTACACTATTTCTTTGACGTGAAATTTATCATCATTATATACTATTTTTTAAAGTGACAATGGGAATAGGACTACAACTTATAGGGTAGGGAATTGAACCCTCGCGAATAAGGTGAAAGGTTGAGTAACCAATCAATTGAGCTACTAAGAATATATATATCAAAAAGTGCTTTTAAACACTTTTACAGCTGAAAAAGTACCCAAAAAAAGTCAAAAACTAAAAGTTGGGGGTTACCAACTTATGACTTTTGACTTTTAACTTATAATCAGGGGCGGACCCACACTTAGCCGAGGGGTGTCGACACCCCTCGTTGGAAAATACGTTGTATATAGAGGTTACATTTTGGTTTAAAAAATAAATAAATAAATAAATATATATATATATATATATAAATATTGACACCTCTTGACACAAGTGGAAGGTAATATTCTAGTGGTAAAGGTTTTGCAAAAGTTCTCTAAGGTTGTGTGTTCAAGCCTTATTGGCCTCATAATTAATTTTTTATTTTCTTACTACAACCATTGACACCCCTTCATGAGAATCATATTTAGCTTTTGAAAATGTTTGGCAAAATTAAAAATAACTTAAAATAAGTTTTAAAATGATTTAAAAAAAGTTATAAGCCAAAAGTAGGATTTCCTCTACTTTTTATTTTTTGACTTAAAAGTCATTCAAAGTTTGATTTTTATTTTTTGACTTAAAAACTATTATTTTGTTTGCCTATCCAAACAGGCTCTTAATCTCTCATTGATCTTATTAATTAACCAATTTTAGCCAAAAATAAACAACTCATCTGCTTTTTCATGTCCATTCACCTGTATTTGGAGAAAATATAATGGATAGATTCTTTTCAGATACATTTCACCTTAGCTTGGCATTTATTTTATTCATGAAAATGATATTAATATTAATTTGAAAACGATTTAAGTTAAATACGTTGATAATGTAAATATTTTATATCATTAATGAAATTTAATATGTGAAGTAACTATTCATATCATTTTTATCAGATTACCAATTAATGTTATAGTATTTAAATGAAAATACTAGTTAGTAGACTTTGGGGTTTTTATATCTTAAATTCATGAACTAATATAATTGAATTGGGTATTTAAGTTTAACACATCCACTCATTATAATTAAAAAATAAATAACAACTTGTTACACTATTCCTTGACTTAATTATTTTTTTGACGTGAAATTTATCGTCATTGTATACAATACATGTATATTTGTGTATGTATATATACATAAGTTTGTATCATCTTATTAAGAACTTCATCTTTTTGTAAACTTATTTTTAAACTAGCAAGTAATGGATATTGAAGATAAGCTTTCATTTCATTAAATATTAAATGATAACTAAGCACCTAATTAATTTCTTATTGATCTCATTGCTTAACCAAATTTAGCCAAAAATAAACAACTCATCTTCTTTTTTACTTTCATTCACTTATATTTGGAGAAAAACTTAATGGATAGATTCTCTTTACAAATACACTTCACCTTGGAAATTATTATGTTCATGACAATGATATTAGTATTAATAATTTTTAAAAGGATTTAAGTAATATACACCGAATGTATATATAGATTTTATCATCAACACCTTTTAATATGTTATAGGCACATGATAATGGGTGAATGGGCATTAACACCCCATCATGGATGAACCCGACTCAATAACTTAAACTATTATTCAATGAATATTAACGAAGAGATTTATTTATAATTACCTAACAAGTACTCTAATGGTGTATTTTTTTTTTGTCAGTGCATCGAACTTAATAAACTATTATTTTAAAAAAAAAACACTTTTTAAAAGTTAATTAAGATAAAAATGAGCAGAATCGGGTCTTTTGTAGGTCTTTAAAATGGCATATCAAAGAAAACATGAATCGAATTGTTTTGCCCAAAAAAAAGGAAAAAAATTACCTAATTAAATATATATCCATATCATATTTTATTAATTCTCCCTATAATTTGCAATAATAACATATAAGATATATCTAGGTATATGTATTTTACTACCAGATACACTGTAAATTGTAATTGGGAGAGAGGTGGGCGAGAGAAGAAGAGGTGAACAAGAGGTGAGTGGAATCCCCAAATATATGCAAATCACATTAGTTACATGTATCTAGTATACTAGATACAAGAGAAGAGATGTGAGTGACAGAGGAGAGTAGTGTTCTAGAGAGGAGAGAGGTAAGCGAGAAAGTCAGATACATGTATCCAATTGGTTGAACAAAGTACACCTAAGTTTGACTCAATGTGATACGTACGTACGTACGTACATACATACATACATATATATATATATAAAGAGAGAGAGAGATATCTGGACGTGTCAGATACATTTATCCGAAGTCCAAAATTGGTAATATTACAATCTAGCATGAATCTAAGTAACTAGCTCCTAAATTAATAAAATTTATGTAAGTTACCCAAAAAAATGGCAAATATATATATATATATATATAAAGAAATCATACTAGTAAAGATGTGCACATTAGTTAGACAACTATAAAATTGTTTTTGTGTGACTTATAGGTCACAAATTAGACCATTGAAATACCTATTACTATTTACATTAAAGTATATTGTTTATACCACACTCATGTATCCTATTAACACGAGATATTTTGTAGAGGGAAAAGGGTTTGAAATATATCTGAACTTTGACCGAAATTATTGTAACGATATCAAACTTTGGAAAAGACCTTTTGTCACGACCCGAGTCTACACCCTGGACGTGGCCGACACTCGAGAACCATTGATGGTCTCCAAGTGAACCCTCATTCTGGCTGACTACAAACAGAAGACTAACTTAAGCATACAAAAGCTTAAAACAAAATAAAATTCATTGAAACTCAAATAATTAACTCAGAATATAATCATATATTCAACTAGCCAAAACTAGGCAACTCAAGTCTTTAAAACATTTAACAAGATAAATGAAACAGACTTCTGAAACTCTACTATCTATCTATGAATCCTCTAAATGACAAAGATGGACGTCAGGACAAGACCCATGACTTCCTAACAACTGATATAACTGAAAGCTAAATGAAATCCTCTGGAAGCAAGGAGGCTCATCATAACTAACTCGAACTGTATGTGGTATCAATGAAGCTCTTGTTGATGACTTTGAATACATGTATCTGCATCATGAAAGGATGCAGGCCAAATGCCTCAGTACGTGAAATGTACGAGCATGTAAGGGGAATTCTAAAACATAAACATAAGCTTGAACTTGATATAAAAGAAAAGAAACATACTTACTTCTTTTCAAACTTACTCAACTCAAGAAAAACTCAAGGATACTCAAAACTACTCAACTTACTCAACTCAGAAGTACTCAAGGATAAGATACTCAACTCAGAGATTAGATACTCAATTCAAAAATTAGATACTCAACTCAAAGATATGATACTCGACTCTGGGTACTCAACTTTGAATACTTAACTCAATATAAAGCAACAATACACATGTAATATATGGAAATCTTTTAAAACAATAGAAATCAACTCAGTGTATTGAAGAATAAAATAACAACTTAGTTTATATATAATAAAATACAATATAACTTTATGGAAGTTTCTCTAACCGACAACCACCACTATGAGCCTAAGTGATGATACAACGTCTTGCCCACGCTGCCAGAACTGACCTATACTTTGCCGTCATATAGAACGCCTTAACTAAGTGGATCCACTAATTTATGCTAAAAATCACTAAGGAATCATCTAAAAAGTATGATCCTTTCTACCCATAATGGCTACATGGTTTATGGAGACGTGAGTTATCTGAACTCAAACTCGTCCCCATATCGGTGCTCAATTATACTCCCAAAATACTCAGCTCATATGTTTAAAAACATAACTTTTTTTTTATTTGAGATAATTACTCAAAAATCTCTCTTAAAAGAGATGGTACTCAAACTGCTCAAAACTCTTTTGCAAATCTCAGTTTCCTCTCATCTTAAATGTGAAAACATTTACTCTTGGAAATACTTAGTTCCCATATATCATTTTAAAGAAAATGAACTTTACTCTTAGTCTTTACCCACTGCACTATTTAATAGTGAATTTTAAAGGTATATATGTGCCCACGTGAACATCATAAATATTGCATAATTATAAATAGTAACGTGTCCACGTGGGCACATATATACCTTTAAAATACAGTATTAAATAGTGCTGAGGTAAAATGTCCTCTATAAAGTTTGATATCGTAATAACAATTTCGGTCAAAGTTAGAATATTTTCAGACCTTTTTCCCTTTTGTAGACTAGAATGTCCACTAATTAGACAAAAAGCCAGAATTTGTTGAGAAAAGAATATTGTGTCTTTGATGTGTTAATTTCCAGTGGTTCAAACATGAGAATTATATTTTGCAGTCAAATCTATAAAAAAAATGAATTTAGTTGATATGACTTCAATTTAGTAGTCCAAGAATGATTTTGTTCATCCATTCATTTTCAATATTGTATGATTAACATTTTGAAATCTCTTAAACAACATGATATTAAACTTACTAGAAATAATGGTTGATTTTGATTTCCCCCCCTTATAAATTATGAAAATGGATTGTTTAGCCTAATTAATTTGTTGTATCCTTCAATAATTTGTTCATTATCATGCCAAATAAAATAAAAGTGCATGTATAGAGATATCTTCTTTTTTTCCCCTAACGTATCATCTTTACTTAAATTTGCATTGATTCTAAGAATTTGTATATATGACTTTCTAGAAAATTTCATTACATGTGATTTTAAGTTTATTCGTCCCATTTTAATACCTTCATTCCTCACCGTTTCACAAATCGCATGTCGACGCATAATATGATTAAATCATTTCAAACAACTTTCTCTTAATTTATCTTCCATGCATGCTACTTGCACTTTTGAGAGTCGTTTGGTGTAAGCTCTATAATAATCGCAAAATAAAATGCAAGATTATTTTATCCTGTATTTTATTGAAGGTATTAGATAATCCTTGAATTATTTATCTCATTGTTTATATCTTAGTAATGAAATATATTATTCCATATATATTTATGATGGAATAACTTATGATAATTAATTTTGGAATAACTTATTCCCACCGAAAAGACATATGACCACATATTCATTTTAGTATTTGTATTTCTGCAACACTTATTTTATGAATATGTTAAACAGCTAAATACTAATCAGCCAAAGCCAAATCTAAGTTGAGGTGAATTAATGAACATGAAAATTTGTCACTACTAAATTCTATAAAGAACACAAGTTTATACATTTCTTTCCTTTTAATTTGTTTGTCCCATTTTTCTTTCTAGTTTATACGGGAAAAAATGTTTCTTTCTCTTTTTTTGCAATTCGTTATTTCAATTTTTCAAATAATATATATATGACTATAAGATTAAGAAATATTTTGATACATTTGACATATATTTAACTTAAGACCATAAAATTAAATTATTTTTTTTTCTTAAATTCTGTGTCAATTAAAATACGACAAACAAATTAAAACGAAAAAAAAGTAATGGGAAGCTCATGTCACAATCAAAATTTCTCAGTGATGGGCTGCAGGCCAAACATGTGGTAAGGTTGAAATTTGGTTTTCTTTCCCATATCCTGTTTCCAATCTTCAAAGCCCAACTAATTTGGTGGTGTATGAAAATAGGTTTTTTTATTTGATGAAGATAGAAGTAAAGTCAATGTATACTTTATTCTTTTAAAATTTATTAATAAAATTAGATTGAATATGTTATTATTGTTATAATCATCTTTAAGTATCATGTAGTTTTTAGTTGTGAATGATGCACCTAATTAGTTATTGTCTTGTTGATGTGTAATCTTAAATTCATACTTCATAATATTGGTAACAAATACAAAGTTAATTAGTGCCTTTTAATATTTTTGAATGATATATTGATCGAGTTAGATTGTATACATTTTTATTATTTCTTACTTAGAGCATGTGTGGATGGGGCGGAGGTAGGGTGGGTAGTAGGGTTATGGTTAGGGGTGGGCGGTCAAGCAAGGGGGGGGGGGACCCGAGGGTCGGAATGAGATATAATGAATTTGAATTGCTACTTATTTTCCTTATAACTCCACTAT
>JAJOOS010012585.1:0-55360 GCA_029582725.1 Solanum chiquidenum
TTGTATTAAACTCATCAGTTTTCCTATATCTCAGTTATAGTATATGGGTATTCCCCATCTTTTCATTTTATTTATGATTTAGCTTCCGCATCAGTTTGTTATCTTTAGTATGCTCATGATCATGCCAGCAGGGTTAGCTTGGGATCATTTGTGGTCCTAGGTCCCGTGTCCGCATCTCGGGGATAGTCTCGGGGCGTGACATTTTTTTTCCGGCAAATTCCGAAAATGAGTAATTTATTAATAAAAAAAAAGGAAAATATGAAAAAAATTATAAAATTTACGCCAAAAATTCACAAATAAATATAGTAACCTTCAATTCAACAATTTTTTTTAATTTTTAATTTTTTTTGTCCTGATGTTGAGGCTGGAACTGATTTTTAATTATAAACCCACGTTTGGTAAATCCCAAAAATGAGTTCCAGCCTCAACATCAGGACCAAAAAAATTAAAAAATTAAAAAATTGTTGAATTTAAGGTTACTATATTTATTTGTGAATTTTTGACGTAAATTTTATATTATTTTTCATATTTTCCCTTTTTTTATTAATAAATTACTCATTTTCGGGATTTGTCGAAAAAAAATAAAAATTAAAAAAATTTGTTGAAATTGTTGAATTCAAGGTTACTATATTTATTTGTGAAATTTTGGCGTTAATTTTATATTTTTTTCATACTTTTCATATTTTTTATTAATCAATTACTCATTTTCGGGATTTACCAAAAAAAATTAAAAAAATTATTGAAATTGTTGAATTTAAGGTTACTATATTTATTTGTAAATTTTTGGCGTTAATTTTTTATTTTTTTCACATTTTTCCTATTTTTTTATTAATCAATTACTCATTTTCGAGATTTACCCAAAAAAAAAGAATTAAACAAAATTGTTGAAAACGGGTCGGATAGGTTATTTAAAAGAGGGGTGATTTATGGGTTGGATAGGTGTTTTAAAAGTGGGTCGGATAGTTTAGGGGCATAAGCGACCCCTTTCCTTTTTAATATAAATGTCACGTGGTAATGTAAAAATGACGTGGCAATTCCATTTGGCATTTAAAGATGACTTGGCAATTTCCAGCAGGCCAACTAACGCCATAAGGCATATGTAGACCAAAAATTGGATGGTGAGGGCATGAGTGAGCCAAACTTTAAACGGGGGTATATCTAGACCTTTTCGAAAAGTTTAGGGGCATATTTGACCATTTGCCCTTTTTTTAAAAGCACTTTTCTAAAAAACTATTTTTAAAAAAATGCTTCTGAAAATAAACATTTTTTAGCACCAATACCAAACAGGCTCTTATTCACTATTCTAAAAAGAATTTTTTACTTTTAATATATTAAAGATATTTTCCGTTCATTTTTATTTGTTACTTATTTTAAAAATAAATTTTATATTTACTTGTCATTTATGACATCTCAAGAATAAACAATTGTTCTTTTTCATGTCTTATTCTCACCATTAAATATTTATTTTTCAAATTATTTTTCATGACGTAATATTAAACATCATTTAATAAGAATAGTTTGGTAAAATACGTATATCAATAAGATTGTTTTTGTAATAGATGTGTCAAGCCAAAGAGTGACAAGTAAAAATGAATGGAGGGAGTATTATTTTTTCATACTTTTTTTTTAGCATTAATTGCTAATTTTTCATATTGTTTTTGAAGACCTAATATTAAATATCAATTAATAACATAGTATGGTAAAATAATGAGTCAATTATTATTTTATTAATGAGTATGTCTAGTTCAAATATGACAAGTAAATATGGACAAAAAGAGTACTTTAAAATTTTCTAGAAAATATTGTAATCAAATTACATCAAAATAAAGTTGTGTTTTTTTTCTTTTGAATATATGTAATTTAGATTTTTTTAAAGTTATACTTTTCTCATAAATATGAAAATATCACAATTTGCAAAAACTATCAAAACTTTCTCAACATCATACAATATTACATCTTGGATTTGGCTCCTCACCATTTGTCTTTTCTCCATTTTCCCAAGTTGATACTTGGATTAGTGACACATAACATAGGTTAAATTAAAGGTTTAAAATTTAATTGTTCAAATAAATCTCTAACCATGATTTAAATGATAAATACATTATATATTTAATTATAAAAATTATGGTAATTCCATAAGCATTTAAACGAAGAAATCTTTCATTTGCTAAAAACTTAATCTTTTTATTATATTTTTTTCACCTCATTGATAGAAAATGGAGCTTTCATTTTTATTTTATTTTTGGATAATTTAATTTTGGCCATTTAATTTAACTCATGACATGTGTCACTAATCCAAGTAAAAATTTGGGGAAAATGGATAGAAGAGAAATGGAGAGGAGTCGGATCCATCTTACCAAATGAGCAAATTCTATTCATAAATAAGATATTAGAATATCCTAAAATGTCTTATAAATTAGTATAACTTATATAAATCTCATAGTATTGAAAACTAATTACATTATTTCCCTATATAAAATTCCTTAAAATTTATGAATTTCAAATACATCACTAGACTTCTGAATACATCACTAAATTTTCGAATTCATAGGTGAGAAAGGGGAAAATGTATCAGGGGATATGACATCCTGCTATATCACATGACTTCCGGATATATTTAGTTACTATAACACATTGTCAAATACACATAACTAATTATTACAATAGTAGTCCAAAAAAATATCATCAATAGTATAGTTAATTATCCTTTAATATAATCATTCTATATGATACAGATGATTTTTTCATGTCAAGCATAAGGGTTTTTATTTGTTTTGCAAACTTTTAAAGTACGGAAAAAGGCCTAAAATATCTTTAAACTATTGGAATTGATATAAAATACATTTCGTTAACCTATTGGCTCCATAATACCCTTGGCGTCAATCTTTAGGACCTATAATGCCCTTATTACTAACAGCCCTTGTAACAAAACTAATTAAAACTTTCATTTAATACATGACATCCTATGATTCGTTGAAAATTTGATTAACCTAAACAAATCAAAATCCAACCCAACCCGGATCCACCTATTAATCTCTACCGCCCCAACTGTTAATGAGACAGGGTTTGTAGTTGGGGCGGGTATGGATTAATAGGTGGATCCGGGTTGGGTTGGGATTTTGATTTGTTTAGGTTGATTAAATTTTCAACGAATCATAGCATGCTATGTATTTAATTATTTTTGTTATAAGGATTGTTAGTAATAAGGGCATTATAGGCCCTAAAGATTGACGCCAAGGATATTATGGAGCCAGTTAACGAAGGATATTTTTGTATCAATTTCAATAGTTTAAGGGTATTTTAGGCCCTTTTCCATTTAAAGTATGATGTTTTTTGCAATATATAAATTTATGGAACAAATTTAAAATTAAAATTCTACTAAACTAATATATCATAGATAAACATAAATTTCAAATGAAAATTTGAAATTTGAAATTAATAGTTAGTAATTAATTGCATGGCGAAGGCCCTAAATGACCGAAAATTTTACCAATTCTACCATCTCTTCTTCTCTTTCTTATCCGAGAGATCCGGCGAATATTATAAGGCACACTATAGCTATTTCAGAAAACAATTTTTTTCTATAATTTTATAAGGAAACATCTATAGAAAGTGTACTTGTTTTGTTTTGCTTCCTGTACGCTGTAATGCTTATTGTTCTCTTATCAGTTAAATCCACATATAGATTTCAATTACTTACTTACCTGTAGTTAATTAATTTATGTTCTCTCGTTATTAGAAAATAAGAAATTAAGGAACGAGAAAATTTTGTAATTCAACAACAAAAAGTTCCATATCAATCTCATTTGACTAGACTCACTGATAAGTATGTGTATATTAATTGCAAATTGATTAGTTGGACACGTGGATCATGACTAGTTTTTCTGTTACCTTAAAATCCAAAACCATCCGTAGCCCCCAAAAAATAATATTGGGGCTGGGCCACTACAAGAAAATTATGAATTATATGAGAATTTTCTTGAGGATTAGTATGAAAATTTGCAGAAAAATAAGTTTCCTACGGATTTTCATACTATTTTCCTTGAAAGTTTCCATATAATTCACACTTTTCTGATAGTGAACACTTTTTGCGAAATATAATTAAATAAATTTATCTTTGTAATAGCCTCATTTATGTTACACTTGATCAAAATTTAATACTCCACGTACAACAAACACTTCATTCTTCTAGGAACTTCTACTAGCTAATACTCTCTGTCCCTAATTACTTGTTCACTTTTTCTTTTATAGTTGTCCCTAATTACTTGTCCATTTTGACTAATTAAGAAATGACAATTTTTTTTACCTATTATACCCTCAATTAAATGACTAATTACTTTGCAAAATGTAGAACTTTTCATCCACTTCATAATTAATAGGAGTAAAATGGTAAACTCACTATGTCATTAATTATTTTCTTAATATATGTGTCAATTTAAAAGTAGACAAGTAATTAAAGAATAAAGGTAATAGTATTTGAAAGCGGCATTTCATGACTCGTGTGGGATTGCTGCATGTATTGTCTAGAAATCTGTCACACTCACACATTCAATCAACTTGTATAACTCCACAATAAAAGCCTATTAATCAGTAACCACAACCCTACTGTTTCATATAAACACGAAAGCCAGAAATAATTGATGAATTAAAACAATACGCCATATGTTTAATTTGTAGTTCTCACAGTATATTAATTAGTTACGCAAAAAAAAATTAATCTTGGAAGTATATATATATATATATATATATATATATATATATGTCCGAATCTCTATATTGATATATTCTCTATTATTGTGTGTACGTGTTAAATATATCAAGTGTGTATCATAATTTTTTTGGTATATTGAAAAAACCTAAAAAAAATGTTTTAAAAAAAAGTGTCTATTGCTCAGATTTGTCTAGAGCAAAAACGTCATTTCCTTGAGTGCATTTTTCTAAATTAGTAAAAAAAAATAAAAAAATTATGCTTGTGACCTTCATTTACTAGAAGTCTGCATGTTGATTTCCTTCTCCCCAGTTATGTTTAATTGTGGTCTTGTTAGCTTCAAGCAAAATATTTACAATCTTCAATAATGGCGTAAGGGTGGTTCTACATGTCATCCTCCACTATAAGTTTGACGACAAGTAGAAAATCTATTTCAGCTTTCAATTCTTTGTATCCTAGTTCTTTTGCCAACTTTAGTCTTTATTTGGTACTCCATAATACTATAACAATGCTTGAAATAGGTTTCTAACTTACCTGAATATCCCAACAATAATTTATTTTCCATGATATCTTTTCAATAAAAAGCTATAATTTTGTAGTAGTAAATAACTACCTTCCAATTGATAAAAGTCACATGTGGTAAGCGTTCCTAGTTGAAGGTTGAAAATGGACGAACTTTTGACTTTGGACCGATTAAGTTCCTAAACATCCTACAAATTGACACTCAAAGTTTCAACAAATTATAAGCAAAGAAAAAACCTATATATAATTTGTTTGGGAGAACTGTTCTTTTTAAAATAAAAATATTTTATTTGCCTCCAAAGCACCTTTAGAATACTTCACAAAAACTTTCTTGGGAACAATAAAAAAACATCCAAACACCTCTCCAAAATATTTTAAGATTTCAAAAAAGTTGCACAAACGGGTGTCTGCATTAAAAAGGACAAAAAAGGGTAATCTTATACATTAAATCTAATTCCTTCTTAAAAATTGCGAATATATCAATCCTTCTTAATACGCAAATATAGTACTAGCTTATTTAAATCACCAAGTGAAATACAAATTATTGTTGCAATAAAGTTCACGGTGAAATTATATTACTACTTATTGCATTATTTGATAATTATGACATATATATTTACTCTCTTCCGTCAATATAATAATTAAATAACTTTGTTCACCAAAGTTCAGATAGATTTAAGATGATTTTTTAATATATATATATATATATATTTTTAAATATAAAGAGGATAAATGGAGAAAAAAAGAGTAGAAAGTGACTATGAGTGTCTTTTGTGATAGAAAATACATCCATAAAATATCGTGTGATGAAAGGAAAAAACAGAAAGCTTAAGCGGTCAAAATAATCCCAATTTACGATAGGAAGCCCTTAAATATCGCACACCTTATAGCCACTTAATAAATCTCCTTTCATTTCATTTCTCACTTGTTCACATTTCAGTCCCTTTTGTAGTGAAAAATAGAAATGGAGTCAATTATACTTACTAGAAGAATATTATTAAAATCCCAACACACAAGAATAACCAAAAGTTTCTTACTAGCCACAAGCTATCCTAACCTTAATGATCAAGTCAAGGAATGAATTTTTCTCTTCTTTTATACCACTTTTACTTTTTATGTTTTGCCTCAAAAATATTCAAGATCATAGTATATTATCATCATCATGCCAAAATTACATGGAGGGGTTCTTCTTCCTTTCATTCTTTTATTAATTTCGACTAATATGATTGCCCAGAAATCTCTTGTATTTGGGTTCATTGATCATGATGAAATTTCAACAAGACCTGATCCTCTCAGACATTTTAAGTCATATAATGGGAGTTATAATCTTGGCGACAAACACTATTGGGCTGTAAGTTTTTTTATTTTTTATAATGAGATAAAAAAAGTTTTTAAGAGAAACTGCTTATTTGTTTTTTTGCTTTCTTTGTTTACAGTCTGCGGGTTTCACAGGCGTACATGGATATGCAATTGCTGGGATTTGGTTATTATTTGGTTTGGGTTTTGGAAGTTACATAATTTTTAAGTATTTTCATGCCAACACAAGTACTTCAATTGTTGAGCATTCGCCTTCTTCCTATATTTTGATGTTCTCGCTGGTTTTTCTGTTTACGATTCTTGCCATGTAAGTGCTTTTGCTTGCTTATTTTTTGCTACCACTACTTTTTAAATGACTATGTGCTCTGTTCCTATAGGAAATACATTAAACAATCATGTCATATTCATCAATAAATAAGTAAAAAACATGTCGAGTACAATCTCTAGTACTTTAGGCATTATTTTTTTATAACAACGGTCCGTGTGTATAAGTTAAACTATGTATTAAACTAGGGGTGCAACTAACCTTGAAGCTATGAGTTCAAAGAGGATTGTTATTCAGAACTCATAAACTAAATTTTTTTTGGCTCCGCCTCTAAATCAAACACATTGATTGTTTGTCCCCTATCTTATATTGATCGTGATTAGTGACCTATATATAGGAATAAAGCAATGGAGTACTGCATATTTGATATTTCATTTATGCTAAGTTTTATAAGAAGAAGGCTGACTGATGTGTCTACTACTTTTTGTTTTGTTTGGAAGAGTTGCAAGCTGCGTTGTTTTGGCTGCAAACAATGGTTTTGAACATAGAGTAGAAAGGTTTCGCCAAACAATTTTTGATGCTGGTGGTGATACATGTCAATCCATTAGAAGGGTAGTAAAGGTTTTGCTAAGTATGCAAACTCTTTTAAGCCCTTATAATTTTCAGGCAGACCAGATGTTGAACGTGACAACCCATAGGCTTCGAAGAGGATCTGTTACGATTCAACAGTTTATTGACAAAACCCAACACACAAGCAGTGAAGCAATTCGAACTCTGTAAGTCACTGGCCTATGCCATTGTGTCAGTTCTTATGGTCACTATCAAATTCTTATCTTCTTTGAAAATATGCTCTGTTTTGTTGCAGGTATGTTGCAAATATTGTCGTTGTCACTATCAATTTAGTGCTTTTGGTTAGTGCATTAGGTGAGATTCTGTCACACAATGCATCATCATTATCTTTTAGAAAGGAAGCTAAAATGTACTTTCATGTTTGGGTGTAAAACTAGAGATTTTGTGAATTGTGATAATCTTGTGTGAGTTATAAGCTATTACACGATTTCTACTTTTGCTAGCTGTTGTCTTGCTTTTGATTTTTCTGTATAGTCAGTTCCTTCTAACGTATGTGTAAATCGATCATCAATGACATGGTTAGACTAATGGAATGCTGCTTTGGCTCAGTTTTACTCATTTGGCATTGGCCTCTTGGATTTATAATGTAAGTAAGATTTTGATACTTATGTTTGACACAAAATCACCTTTATATTCTCAAAGTCTGATTAAACAGCTCTTATAAATTACTAGAATAATCTTCTGCTGCTGGATTTTGACAACTCTGAGTTGGGTGCTGACTGGCTTTGATTTCTTCTTCCATACGTGAGCACAAATCCTTCTCTTCCTCTCAGTACTTGAGCTTAATTTTTCATTTTATACACCGTAACTTTAGCAAATGTTGATACAGCTTTGCAGATGACACCTGCTCAGCTTTGAAGGACTTTCAACAGAATCCTCAGAACAATAGCTTGCAAATTATACTTCCCTGTGAAAAACCTGGAACTTCTGACAAAACATTGGAGCAGATTGGTGCCACGGTTCATACTTTCATTACTCAGGTACTGTTATCTATAGTATACAAGGATAGGAGCTTACATATATTCTCTTAGCATTACTAGGACAATTATTTTTATATTTTTCTCTGTGTTTTCGATTTCCAGCTAAATTCTAAGCTGAGAGAGGTACAAGGATTAGGATTAAATGATATCAGGGAAAATAGCGTGGGAACAATTTGTGACCCCTTCTCCGGTGCACCTAATTACAGCTTCACACCTGATCTCTGCCCTAAGGATACTATTCCAATTAAAGAATTGAAATATGTAAGTTACAAGATTTAACTTACTGAACATGAATAAGGATCTTTATGTCTCATGCCCAGTGAAAATTTGGAGATTTTTTTTTCTTATGTTTGCCTGTAGGTTCTGTCAAGAGTCACATGTTATGAAGGAAATTCTTCAGGCAATTGCGCGGGTGAAGGAAGATTCATTCCACAGGCCTCATCTGTGATATTATTCGCTTATACTCAATCTATTCAAGACCTGATAGAAATATTCCCTGATTTACTGAGCCTAAGTCAGTGCTCCAAAGTAAAACAAGCATTCGCCAACATTTTACAGTACCAGTGCAGGCCATTTAGACGTTCAGCACGAATACTATGGTCATCTATGTTGTCACTCTCCATTCTCATGGTACTTTTAGTACTAACATTGATAGTAAAAGCTCACCAAGAAACAGGAAGAAGCTTCGATACATGTTCCATTACTCCTAAAAAAGTCGAAACAATACCAAAAAACTTGCCCGATTGCAGTAATTCTGCAGGCAATGTATAGAAGATGTAGATGGTTTGCATTATTTTTCTTTTTTTGTTCGTTATAGATGGAAGTATACAATGTATACTCATTCCCCCTGAAGTCGTAAGACGCCTTAAAAGATGGGGGTTAAGTTATAGAAAATAGAAATAGAAATATCTTACCAAACTTGTAGTTGATATATATTGGTTCTTCTCATGCATGTACACGACTTAATAACTGTCTGTACACATTTGGCATAAACAGTGATTGATGGGTACTCGAGGCTAAGTTTTGGCCATGTAAATTTGCTTAATTAGCATATTTGTCACACTTCTAAACGTATATATACTCCACCTCTTAATTGGTTTTAACTTAGTTTTTCTGTTGGATTGGTTTGCTAATGTTGGTGGAATTTTAAAAGATACTAGTAATAACTAGGATTCTCAATGTTGCCCTTAATGGTAGAAATGAGGAAACACTTGGAAAAAATTAATTCGCATAATCACACTCGGAATCTACATGTATTAGATTATCTAATACATCCTACTAAACAATTTCGGACTAAAAGATATCTACAAGTAATTTTAATAAAAATTGAGATTTGAAATGTTGAAATTAATGTAAATTATTTATTATAATAGATGATAAAAAATATTTACCCAATTGGTGGATATTAGTTAAAAACCATTTCCTAAAACACATGATCGATGACAAGTATTTTGGGATATATACTATATTAAGTATTAACCATATGTAAAAAAAATAAAAAATATTAACCATATATTTTGATATAGTATTTATTATAAAATAATTATTTATTTAGATTTAATAGATCCTAAATTGGTTTATGGTGTCTATTTACTTATATAGTATATGATCTAGTGTATAGAGTTTTAGCTTATACATAGATGATTAAATCATCGGTTCTTATAAGTATAAAGTTTTTTGTTCACAATCTAAGATGAAAATTGGACATGTCATCGGTACGATTGTAACACAAGATTATATATAATTTATCTTGATTATGGGAACGGTATAGTTGCTAGTGAATTTTGTATGTATTGAATAGGACCGAGTATAGATAGTTGTTTTAGATTGACGGACAAAAACATATTCTCTAAACTATTAAATGTACTTATATTCTTAATCATAATATAACTATTATGATTTGTATATATTAATTATCGTTTTGATTTATAAAAAATGAGATTATGAGATGGATCAATATGTCAGTAGATTGGATGATAATAATATATATTGGTGAAACAATAAATTAGTTGTTGGAATCCATGTCTCGATAAAGAAATTGATGATATGCCTTTTTGAAAAGCTTATAAATTTTTACTATGTCAAATCTTGCAAGTGAATTTATGAATTCGACACATGAAATGAATTAAGCAGCGCTCCAAAGGATAACTAATTATTGAATTAACTTCGTCAGTAATATAATTTATTGATTAATATATGTAATCTTAACATGAGAAATTAATCAGTGTTTAATGGAAGTCTTAGTAGTTAATTATGTGGTTCCTATAGTATCCATATTTAACTAGAATTCAAAATTCTAATTCTAGGTATTCTTCTCCTTGTTGGAATGAAAAGAAATCTCTATAAATACGATTTTTTCTATCTAGAAAAAGAATTAATTTTCTATACAATATTTGCCCACTCAAGTATCACGGTAGAAGACCGTATCTAACTTGTGAATTAGCTTAAAGGTTTGTCGATTCACTTGAAGGTATCTACTCACGCTTTAAAATTTAATTTTTAAATTAAATTTCAAAATATTTATGTATTCTAGTTGATTAAATTTCAAAATATTTATGTATTCTAGTTGTATGTGTTTTACCATAAATCTATTATTCATATAAATAATATAATTATTCATATAAACAGTATAATTCTATGCATAGAATTTTCCAATAAAATGTGCATAAGGAGCAACCTCGTTGACCTTGGAAAGCCGGACACCTAATATTGGTTGGCGACCATTTTCTTATGCTAAAGCAGGCACTTGAGCAGAAATAATTAAAAAATGATTAAAGTTTATGCATAATGTAGCAGTAATATAATACGTGCCTTGAAAATAAAGGACCACAAATAACCACATTAGGTAATGACACCTATTCATTGACTGTTGCCTGCTGGTGATACCAATATTTGCCAACACAAAATTACGCCCCCCTCTTACAAAAAGTGAATGTTCAATTTTTTATTTGTTCAGCTTATAAATTACTTAATAAATAGTTTATTATTTATTTTTAATCTATCATTAATATGTCGAATTATAACCAAAAAGTAAAAATGAATGATGGAGTAATGAAAGTGAAGGTTGATAAAAGATTTCATGAAAAACATTAATGAATTGAATGGCGTATTAAATATTTTGGCCATCAGTCATCAGTTTTCCGTTGGCTATCTACTCAACGTTGATCATCTCAAACGGCCAACAAGCATGTCTTTAATAAGTCTAATATCCCTCTTTTTTTTACTATTTGGACTACAAAAATAATTTTTTAAATATAATATTTTAAAGTATTAATTGTCGTGACTTATGATATTAAATTTTAAATAAGTAAATTTTATCTTTAAAAAATCAAAATTTTATATTCAAATTCAAATTCACATTAAATATTACAATAATTTGTTTGACTCTTGTATTTTGAATCAAGCCAAATAAATTGAAATATAGAGAGTACAAGGAGCGTATTTAGAGGGATGTCGTGGGTTCACGTGAATCCATGTTCCATTCTCTAGATCATACATAGTAGTGCTATATTTTTTTTTTAAAAAAAAATTAAATATAAATGTGTGAACCTATGTTCAAAATATCATATAATAATACGATGATGATTATATATTTTGAACCTATGATTTTTTAAATTTATTTGTTCATATTAAAAACCAAAAAGTCAAATTGATCAAATTTATATTTAAGATGTATTTTTTATAATCATGCACCCATCTTATCGAAATTCTGAATATCACAATTACGTCAAATCGATCAATTACAGCTTCACACCTATTACCAAAATTTAGTTCTTCTAAAATGGAGAATTAGCATAGATTTAAATGTGTTGGCTGTTGCGATACAAGTATACTTAATCATTAACAAGAACGGAACCGTAATTAAGTAATTAATCCCCACGAGACAGCGAAGGACCGGTTCAGGTAAGTATTTATGTCAAAACGGATTCAATTCTAATTGGACATTATATAGATGTATTTGATTCGAATTAAAATTCTATTTATTTTTCTGTCACTTAAAAATTGGCAAGAATCAAAGAATTTTGGTCATTGTAACACTCGGAGAAAGTGTTGTAGAGAGAGAAAGAGAGGGAGATCGGAGAAGTAAGCATAGATAGGTGGAATTTAGGGGGGCCAAGGGACGATCTTTGGTCTCAAGTTATCATTATTAACATTCCAAGATCCAATTAACAGCTTATTCCACAACCTTCGCTACTCATTAACCCTTATCTTCCCCTTCAATCTGGGTATGTTGGGGCAAGATATTGCAGAAATTAAATACCCAAATTAACTTTTCAACAGCTGATCAACTTGATGATTAGCTCAACTGACAGAGCAGCTTCGATTGAAACATATGTCGAGAGATTTCGTTCAATCTTCAGCTAGCTTGTTTTCAGGTAAGCTTGTTTGCACCCACAATTTGACTCTTATACTTCCCCTTTTTCTTCTTCCTTCATGAGAATTAAATAATTTCTCTCAACTGTCTTACATATTTTGTCAAGACTTTGTGGGCTTTTTGCTGATCAAGGTTCACAATTTGTGGATCTTGAGCTGATCAATGCTGAAGCTTTTGCTTTTATGTCAATTGATAGTCAAGATCATAAAGGACTGCAGGTGCATCGTAACATACAATCTGTGTAAATATTTTAATGTTTTTGTTGTGATAAAGTTGCAATCTTTGGGTTGATATTGAGAAGCACATACCGTTCAAATACATTGTAGCAGCAGTGATTGAGGTTGGAGTTTAAGCTGAGACTAATCTCCACTCTCACAAAAAAAAAAAAAAAGATGCAAACCTTAAAACCTTCCAAACATTGTATGTGCAGTTTATATCTCAATAACTTTAGTAGGGGAGTTGGCCTCTATTTTATAGAGGGCCTGGCCTACCCATCACAAACTTATAGGTGAAATGGGTCTCAACTCACCTATATGTAATTTGGATTAAGGCTTATGTTTTCATTAAAACTTGGACCATGCCTTATCCTTTCAAGCTATAGTCAATGTAAAATTGAATTCTGACAATCTAAACAAATTTTTTGTTATTAGCGATTAACAAGTTGTGTATGCTCAATGATAAACATGTTTCATTTGTTTGTATCTTTTGTTGGTGCTCAAGAAATCTGCTAACTTGATTTTAGTCATTTTCTCTGCCTGTTAATACAAGTTACACAGTTTCATTTATTTACAAAATATTCACCTTTACTGAGAGATATGTGTGGGTACATTCAAACACAAGTACATATTGTCTCTAGTATGCTCCACATATACTGACTATAGTTCTGAGTCTCCATTGGTTTGATTTTCTTTACTGCAGCATTACATTCAAGATAAAAAGGGAGCAAAATGAGGTTCAAGAACAAATCCAGGAATCCAACCACTATACGTTGCTATCCAGGACGCAGATGCTCATTTTCAGTTCTCTTATGGAGCCTAGTCGGTTGCCTTCTTTTGCTTAATCTATATTGCTTTATTTTTGAAAAGAATGCACCGCATGGGGGTGCACACTTACGTATTAACCAGCACCAACACTTTCGTGAGCTTGAGGAGGTTGAGGAGGATAATATACAGATGCCACCACCAAGGAAGCGATCCGCACGTGCTGCCAAACGGAAGCCTAAGCGGCCAACCACCTTGATTGAAGAATTTCTTGATGAGTCTTCGCAGCTAAGGCATGTCTTTTTTCCTGGTCAAAGAACTGCAATAGACCCTCGTAGGAGTTCAAATGATACCTATTATTATTACCCCGGGAGAATGTGGTTGGATACTGAGGGAAACCCCATACAAGCTCATGGGGGAGGTATTCTACACGATCAGAGGACAAAAATGTATTATTGGTATGGAGAGTATAAAGATGGGCAAACATATCATGCTCACAAAAATGGAGCAGCACGAGTAAGTCCTGGATTTCATACATTTTTATTAGTGAATAACTTGTATGTTATTGTTTTCTCTTTATTTAAATTGTTGTTTTTTGTCTTGTAACATAGGGGATTTTGTGCCCCTCCTCTCTTCTTTCAAAGTGTATATACATGTGAACTGGTATTGGAGCAGGGTGGGAGAAATGGAGGCACGTGTCCGGAATATTGTGTGATAAAAATGTGTCACGAAGGCTTAAAGTTCTATAGAGTTGTGGTTAGACCTATATTGTTGTACGGGGCAAAGTTAAGAACACACACCTTTAGAAGATAAAGGTAGCAGGATATGTGGACATTCTAGGAGAGATAAGATTAGGAACGAGGTTATACAGGATAAGGTGGGAGTGGCTCCATTGTGGACAAGATGACAAAAGCAAGATTAAGATGATTCGGGCATGTGAAAAGGAGATGCATGGATGCACCAGTAAGTGTGTGTCAGAGGTTGGCGATAACAGATTTTAGGAGAGGTAGAGATGGGCCAAAAAAGAACTAGGGGAGGTGATTAGACAGAACATGACACATCTTCAGCTTAGTGAGGACATGACCCTAGATATGAAGGTCAAGGATTAGGATTAGGATAGAAGGATAGCAGGTAGCTGAGTGTTATAGTACTTTATGTGGAAGAGGAAGGGGGCTAGTCTCCTCTTCTCATGTTCTCCTTCTTTAGTAGTATTATTTAGTATTGTGTATCTTATTCTTCAATTTCTATTACCACCTATTTCTTCATTTGCTCTGTCTATCTTGTTATTTTTTTTGTCGTTATTTTCCTTCCAATCCTGCTTTCATTGCACTTCTTTTGAGCCATCAGAAACAACTTCTCTACCCCACAAAGGTAGAGGCAAGATTTGTGTATATTCTACCCTCCCAAGACCCCACTCGTGAAAGTACAATGGCTATGTTGTTGTTTGCTCATAGACTCTTAATCAACACCTCCTTCCCTCTTTTGGATGAGTATCTCATTTGCCAACCTGCAAGCCTCCTTTGGGTTCCGAGCTCTTTCTACCAATAGATAAATGATACCAAAATGTTCTCTTTGAATTCTGGAACTTCTCTCATCGCCTGGAATAATCTCATATTCCTTTCATTCCATGTAGTCCAAAAAATTGCATGGTAGCCAAGTTTTCTAAGCTACTTTCCGCTGGTCCTCAGTTTTCTCAATCCTTACCCTTCAACTTCAGTTTCTAACATTATCTTCAGGGTACCCGATCAAAGTCCAATAAGGAGAACACTATCACCAAAGCTGTGAGGCTACTCTACATTGTAAAGTTAAATGATCAGCAACCTCCTGTTACTCCTTACACAGACTACACCAACTACCAATAATCGATTTCCTCTTTCTAACTTCTAAGTCTGTTTTGCAGTAAGAATTGTATCCACCATAACCATGTGAAGAAGGTCACTTTCTTCCGCACATGTCCATAACCTCTTCCATCCTGTCTTATTGCCACCCATGTTTGTGAAGACATAGGTAATTGGATGAGTGACCTAATGAGGTGATCTTTCAGATATCAGACTTGAGTCAAACATTGACACTTGAGAAGCATTTGGAAATCATTTGAGCATGAGTGCCTCTTAAAGGGACATTTTGGTGTCAACCGTCTTAGATGAGTGACCTAATGGGGTGATCTTTCAGATATCAGACTTGAGTCAAACATTGGCACTGTATCATATGCATAGCGATAAATGAGATGTTCTTTATATTTATGTATAGGTTATGAGACGTTCCCTTTGTTCCTAGATTAATGATTACTTGTCCATTATCTAGATTGGTTTTGCTTTTTTGGCCAAGGGGTGAGATTTATTCTTCATCTGGGAATTAATTTTAGCTTTAATTTTTCGGTTTTTCATCCCTATTCTGTTGTTCTTTCAGGTTGATGTTATCGGTGTTGGTTGCTATTCATCCAAAGATTTGTGGACGTGGAAAAATGAAGGAATTGTTTTGGCAGCAGAAGAACATAACGAGACACATGATTTGTACAAATTAAATGTACTGGAGAGACCAAAAGTAATATACAATGAGAAGACAGGTAAATATGTAATGTGGATGCATATTGATGATACAAACTACACGAAAGCTTCTACTGGTGTAGCCATTAGCGACCTCCCCACTGGTCCGTTTAATTATCTGTACAGTAAACGGCCTCACGGATATGAAAGCAGGGACATGACACTCTTCAAAGATGATGATGGTGTAGCATACCTCGTCTACTCCTCAGAGGACAACAGTGAGCTTCATATTGGTCCACTTAACGAAGAGTACATGGACGTGACCCAATCCATGAGAAGGATTCTTGTTGGACAACACAGGGAAGCCCCTGCTTTGTTCAAGCATGAAGGAACCTATTACATGATCACATCAGGTTGCACTGGTTGGGCTCCGAACGAGGCCCTGGCTCATGCAGCTGAATCAATTATGGGGCCATGGGAGACCATTGGAAATCCTTGCATTGGTGGGAACAAAGTTTTTAGAGAAACAACTTTCTTTGCTCAGAGCACATTTGTGCTTCCTTTGCCTGAGCTACATGGTTCCTTTATTTTTATGGCAGATAGGTGGAATCCAGCTGACTTGAAGGATTCAAGGTATGTGTGGTTACCTTTAAGAGTGTCGGGGCCAGTAGACCAGCCTCTTGAGTACAATTTTGGCTTCCCCTTATGGTCCAGAGTGTCTGTTTATTGGCATAAAAGATGGAGACTTCCTTATAGATGGCAGGAAATAAATTGAGTAGAGGAATAGGAAATCATTTGTACAATATGTTTTTCAATTTTTCGGTTTTCTAATAATTTTTCCATAGTTGTGTTGTAGTATTTTTTTTTTCCCCTCTTCACCATAAAGATTAACCAGTTCCATGCAGAATAACAATAGGTGTAAATTTTTTAGATCATGAACCGTAAATATGTAATTTTTGAGTTAGGATGACTGTTCTTGAGTGAAAACAAGCTCGCCTTTCTCCTCCATTTACACTTTTGATATGTTTTGACTGCATTAGACAAGACAACTTTACAGCTGGAAATTAACTATATCTCATGTTTTGGTTTGAGGTATTAGCTAATTCGGGGTTTATTTTATCTCGCCATTTGTTTACTATTTCATGTAGAATGTGCGATAAAATAATTATGAAATTAGCTAAACATGAGATAAAGTTAATCCCATCCCACCTACCGAACGACCCGGAGTGAACAATCTCAACGACTCATTTTTCTTTTTTCTTCGTTTCGTTATCCTTATGCTGAAACAGTTTAGAAGCCAAGTGATTGCCTTTTTTAGCCAAAACAAAGCAATAAATGAAGAAATAGAACATAATCCTAATTAATTAGCAGCTTTGTTCATCATTCTCCTTTGTATTGTCTCCGAGAAAATGGTGCTATGTATATCGGAGAAGACAAAAAATATTCCTATGAATTTTAATTAATTGGATTTGTATCCGTGAGTAGTTGTGCAGTCGCTCTCTGTTGAATTAATTACTTATTAAACATCTATTTTTGGGTAATAAATCACTTTCAGATTGTGTAGCACTGCAATTACATAATAATAAATCATACATTAAACAAGAAGATAATATAAAGACTTTCCTTCATCAGATGCCTAATTAGACGCAACATTTTTCACACTTCTCTTTTTTAAAAATAAAAATTAAAAATGTACATTAGATAATTAAATTCCTTTTCTTTAATACGGGTGAAAAACTGACAAGGATTTATCAACCTTTTTTGGGCGGTCACCAACCTTTACGCAAATGTATAATTTTTTTAGCTATCATTTTTATTATAAAAATGGTGTAAAATAGTCACTTGAAAAATTATCCTTTCCTATCGACATTAAACTCAAGTCTTATGTTTTCCCCTATATTGTTTGACGTTACAATCTTTTTTAGCTAAAAAATTAAATTAGCGTCTAACGTTCATAATTACTTATCGAATTCTTGACTGTGATCTAATGTTTCCTCGTAAAGATTTCTGATTTGCTCAAAAAAGAACTATACAATAATCGAAAATGTTAACTAAAAAGATCATTTACTTAATAATTGTCCCTAACGGAACCAACTTATTGTATTTTGGTCATCACAATAAAGTTTTGATCAATTTTCGATCACCATGATATATATAAAATATCAGATCCCCTTTATGCAATAAAGAGAATCAAATAAAACCAAATCACAGACAAAACAGTAGCAAATGAGGCCATACTTTTGGTAAATCATATATAAAAGAAAAAGTGAAGTTCTTACGTTATTTTTAAAAAAAGAAAAAGGTGAAAAGGTTGAGGGGGGCAGGTCTTATCAAAAGAAGTTCCCACCACTTGCCACTATAACTATTACTGAATGAATGTTTGTTTGTAAGTTTGCTTTCTTTCTTTTAGTGGGCCAAAACCCAAAAGTAGTCATCCACTTCAGAAGCCACAAGTTCATTTTACTTATGTGGATGGAGACGATCAAGTGGTCTTAAAAAGTATGGAGAAAAAATATATATGAAAGAGACCATATCTATCTATCTATCTATACAGCGTGCAGGCCACTTATGTATAATTCCATTAATATATAGTATGTTTATAATATATTATATCACTAAAGACTAAACACCTTTTGTTAGATTCCCAAACTTAATGGCCGTCCTAAGATTCTATGGTCCCAACCAAAGATAACGACCCCTTTTTCCCCCTCTATAATCACTCAAACTCCACCCTACTACTACTCTTCAAGTACCCCTATGATCATTTTCTTGATTTGTCTTCAATTATTTCTATTTTTTTAATAACAATGATATCCAGACTAGTTTGTGGACATCTCGACTATTCTTTCGAAGTAGTCCCACCAACACTATATACATTCTTCTCTCGCTTTATTGATTAGTAAAGTTACAACGACAATCTTCATTAATTCTTACTTTAATCAAAGACCATCAAACATCTATGCTTATATCATCATTTGGAACCTATTACCTACTCCATCAAGACACAAATTTAGAACAAACACTTGACAAATTTCAAGTACTTTAATGTTTCAGGAAGATCATGTGTAATTGATACATTGGCTATTTGTCCTGTTGTTCTTCTAGTTAACCATAAAGACAATAGAATCCAGATGGAGTACTTTTGTGCAATACTCTTAACACAATATTGGCATTTTGTCAATCATCCATGATATGACATTATGACTAATGGATGTATTAGCAAGAAAGACATAATTTGGTTTGGATTATACTAACCAACTCCTCAGAAAAGGGATTATCACTTAATTACCGATAACCGCCATATAATTAACTATTAGTGCAATTTGACCAAAATTCAAATCATATAAACGGTTAGGGTAACTTAACTTGTTATCATATTTTTGTTAAAAATAGTCACTTCATATTATAGATAACTTAATTAACTAAAAATAGTGCATATAACTTAAAGTCAATTAAAAAAACAAATTTTCTTTTCTTGAATACCGAAATTAATCCAATGTTAACAAAAGGTTAATCATCATATCCGATAGAATTAGTATGTTACTACTAATTAAAAACTCAAAAATTCTATTCATCATTTAAAATTTAAACAAAAAAAAGCCAAAGGTACCTTTCTTGATTCCATATCCACTCCAAACAAATCCACTAATTAAAGTGAGAGCAAATAGGGAGATCTCGATGGTGACTCACCACCAATTGGTCCTAATTTAATTTTAAGGCTTCCATGCACTGGCCCACACCACCGGCTGTTCCTTCCACGACAAGAATATTCCGGCGGAATCTCCGCCACACTGTCCCATCGACCACCCATCTTTATACCTTCTCAACAAAGCTCTAACATCATCACAAACTTCATCACTATATAAAACCTGACTGAACCCTCCTGCATGCATACGATGCGACCATTTTGCCCCCGTTTCTCGCCTCTCCATTGACTCTGATGGTGGGCATGCTAGTAAATCAACAATCGAACGTCCTGCTTGTCGCTCTAGCATCAAACGTTCGTTACTTGTTTTCGAAAAACTCTCGTCTAATGATTCAAAATAAACCCTAAGCCATTTCAAACATTCTTGAAAACCTTTAACAAAATCGAAACCATCAACACCAACATCAAGATCAGCTTCTTCTTCAACAATTGTAACAATCCTAGGTTGTAACCTCCTAAATAATGATATCAAATAATCCCTTCGATTGCCAGCTGGCGTAACCGAATGTAACGCACCAATACAATTAATTGCTAGTGCTTCATCTTCTTTAATATCTAACGCACCAATATCCAACTCAGATAAATTTCCCACATGGTGAATCACGTTGAATTTAAACGGTACGCCCATAAGCCTAGCGAATTTTTCCATTCTACTACCAATCTCCTTCATTACTTTTTGCACCGACGCTGCACCTCTGCTAGCGGCAACCACCGTGGTGAGGCGGAGATGCGGTGTTTCGTCGGTGCGGGTTGCTAGCGCTTCTAGTAAAGTAGGCCATTGAGTACAATAAGTGTTGCTAATATCAATTATATGCAACTTTGACTCACCTTCTAACGCTTCCATAATTGCACCATTGGATGCAACGTGACCAAAAGTCGTCCAAGGGCTGACTTCCTGAAATTTCAAAACTAATTTCCTCGTTGACTCGAACGAACATGTTTTATCCGAAGCGGATAACAACGTACGATAACATCGTTCGCCAGAATCCGTCATACGGCTAAATAATGCTTGAAGAAAATAAGAAGCCAATTTTTGTTCGGTATCTCCATATGGCGAACTCAGCTCATTCAACATCCACATAAGCTGTTGGACACGTGTACTGTTCTTATCGGCTATGGCACGAGAAGTTTCTAGAAGAATGTCCGTCGCCCATTTTCCGGAAAATGAGGAGGCGAATTCGAGATTTAAATCACGTGCTGGGGAGAATTGATGATCATACTGATGATGTTGTGTCGGGGTACTGCTTGTAGTTGTCGGTGTGGGAGTGTTGGAAATTTGTTGATATTGATTGTAATTAGGAGGAGGATAGTTGTTGTTGTGTTTAGAAGAAGAAGAAGAGAAATCATCTTCATCCATGAAAAAGTTGAAGCATTCTTCGTCTTGATTATTATGATGTGGATGATAATTATAACTAGTGTTTTGTTTGTTAGAAGATCTAGAGCTGCTTGAAGTTCTGCTGGAGTTAAAAGAGTATTGATCAGATTGTTGTTGTTGTTGTTGTTGAAGGGTAACTAATCTAAACAAAGTATCCATTTAACAAAAAGGCTCTCTTGCCACATCAAAGTTAAAAAGAATAAATGTACAAGACTAGTAGTACCTTTAGTGATTTTGTTGGATGGGTTCAAAGCAAAAGGATCAACTCAAGTGGAGTTGTTGGAGGAAAGAGTGGAGAGGAATTAAAAGCTTGACGCCTATTTACATAAATAATTAAAGAAAGAGAGGAGTAGTGGGCATAGAATAAAAAGACACTAATAAGTACTACCTCCCTCCCTCGTCCAATATATCAGGTGGATATTTTCTATTCGGCAAAGGGATAAATATACCCATGTACTATATGAAATAGTTTAAATATATCTCTTCCGTTATATTTTTGAGCTAAATATACCCTTATGACTAACAGATGACAAGTGGATGAGATTAAGTGAACTATTCAATTTTAAATAAAGCAAATTCGAACCCGCCCCGCCCCAATAATTTGACCCGACCTAATATGTAAAATTAACCCACCCAATGTGTAATTCAAACAAAATAAACTTAATGGGCAATTGAGTTCTTCCTCTCCAGCAACGTTTGCAACTTGGAGCCTCTTCATCGCAAAGATTTTTGCTCAAAGGTATGATTTCTTTTCTCATTCAATTGAAGTTGTTTTGATTACAAGTTGCCGTGCCACTCCCAATAGCCGCATGAATTTTTCTGTGAAGCGTAATCAGTCATCCACTTGTCATATGTTAGTCATAAGGGTATATTTAGCCCGGAAGTATAACTGGGGGTATATTTAAACTATTTCATATAGTACAAGAGTTTATTTGGCTCTTTGCCATTTTCTATTTTACTCTATTAGTAAGAAAATTATTACTAATAGATTGATTAACTTTACCATTTTGACATTAGACTTTTGAAAAAGGAAATTTTGAATCTTCAAAATTTGTTTAAACTTTCAAAGTCATATTAATTGTAGAGGTAAAATAAGAAACAATTAATCAATTCTATCCCGATTTAGCAAGTGATCAAGTAATATGAGACAAATATTTTATAATATGGGAAGGAAATAATAAAAATTAAATTTCACTTTACTTTTTCTTTTTTATAAATCGAGGCACTCGATTAAAATCATTGATAAGAATGGAATAATAAGAATGAAATAGGGATTTGGTTGTGCTATACTTTAATTTTTCTAATTATTCAAATGGAGTAAAAATAGTTCCTTTTTTTTTGCCGTTAAGAGATTGGAGATATAGAAATTGTCTGACAAAAGATATAGATAGTGGAGTGTATAATAATAGAAAAAAGTAGTCTATAAAAAGTGGATGGAGACCAAGAAATTAGTTGCTTTTGATTATATTTGATAGTAGACATAGAAAAGAGGGAGTAGAAGTGAGTGGGAGCATGCAGATAGAAGATGCAGGCGTGACAAATTAAATAAAATGAGTTTTGAGGGGAAAGAGAAAAAAAGAAAGAAAAGCTGCCGGCGTGCATCATCGTGATGATTCAACAATTCATTATCATCATTCATTATTCATTATCAAACCCACCACTACCCAAAACATTATTATTTCACATTCTTTTGCCTCCTAATCCATCTTCAAAGCCTGCCAAAAGAACAGCCACCAATAAAATAAAAATAAAGATGAAAATTCGATACCCTCTCTCCTTTTTTTTTACCTTTCTTATACTTGAACAAAAACCTATACAATATGCTACATCATTAGCATATCGCTTCAACTTTGAATACGATATATACTCAGTCTGTTCATTTTTACATGTCATATTTTGCTTTTTGAAAATTAAATTATGTGAATTTTGATTAGTATTGAGAAAGATTGTAATTTATAGGAGTAATATTTTTCGTATAGTCAAATTGACTTTCGTGAAGCAAAATGTAACAGTTAAGAAAAGGTGTGCTAACATTGGACAATTAACATAAATCCAGGGCATGCTCCTTCACTTTTCTCCCAGCCCCATGAACATATACATCATCACCGCTAGTTATAGTTACTTACTAGGCCATGCATTTTCCTAGATAATACTTCTGCCGCACCTTCTTGTGACAATATATTGAATCCATGGTTACTAATATTTTCTTGACAGTCTACCTCTTTCAATCCGTTGCACGAGTATATTTAAACAAAATTAGTCGAGTATATTTGATCCCACAAATTAATTGAAGTTGTTTCAAAATATTTGACGTTATTTTAGTAAAGCAAAAAGTCAATATCTGTCTTCTTTTTAAAATAAACTAAAATACTGTTACAGTTTCGTTTGCTGAGTGTTGATTGATTAAGTAATATGTTTTAGGAGAAACGAATCCTATCTTCATCTAAAAAAGAATGACATGCTTTATCATTTTTAGCATGTTTAAAAAAGTACGATTCATTTTTTATTTTTTTTGGCAACATGTTAATTTCAACTTTCCGTGAGGCCATTAGAAAAAAAACATTTTGGTACATTTGACATAACTTTATTGTAGAACCACAACATTTAAAAGTCTTGTTTATTTTCTTAAATTATGTGTCAAGTTAAACTAGATCATTCTTTTTTAAACAGAGAGAGTAATACTTGAAGTGTTTGAAAAAAGAGTGTGCAAGAACTATAAAGACCTCCTAGTGAATGTAGAAAAAATACTTATTTTTCGTGAAAAATATGTATTCTCAAACCAAACATGTCCTTGGTGAAAAAGGAAGGGATATTGAAGAGGAGGCATTAAACTCGTAAACTCAGTTAACATGAGTAGTGCTTTTTCAAAAGGGAACTAGGGGCTTGCGCCAAAAAAAGCATAAACAATACTCGTTGAATTAAGTTGCATCAGGAATTTTAGTAGCTCAATTGATTGGCTACTGAACTTTCATCTTATTAGTCGTACGTGCTATATAATTGCATTGGTATCTAGAAAGGGTAATGCTAAATGGCCAGAAAATTTGACCAGAATTTGTCAAATTTTAAAAAAACTATAATATCTTTTTTATTTTAAAATAAACTAGTCTTTTTTCCATTTTTTAGTTAAAATGTATTAAAGTTAAAAGGATAAAAATGCTCAAAAAGGTAAAATACCATTCTGACCAAATTTTCTGGCCAAAAGGATTTTTCCATCTAGAAATTACTCAAAATCGTCAATTCGTATTCTTGGCTCTATCCTACGTACAATCATTGGAAAATTTTCGTATACTTTGTACTCTTCTCTTACCATAGAATGGTCAATTGGTTTGCTATACGTACATTTATAGGGGAAAAAGAACATTTTGTATTGGCAATATTCATGATTCTAGTCCATTTATATGATCAGTTTGGTAAGGGCAAAGTGGTCATTGTACACAACCAGGTCTTGTTCCAACACCAATTTTCTAAGATATAATATTCTCTTGGGAAACTCTCCCAAGAATTATTCTTCTTTGCCGTTGGAAAATTATAAAATTTAAGTTGTTCCTAATATATGTAGTATATAATATAGTAGTACTTAATTTTTTAAATCTTTTTTCCTTTCTGTTAGAATATGTCAAACAGACATATTGGTTTTACGCGTCGACGCTTAATATATTAATTAATACAATTATATTATATAAAATAAAGTTAAAAGAACATCATCAGCAACATAATCCCCACATGATTTTTTTAATGAAACTGGATATGATATGACAATGTTTTGTGTATAAATTAGATTGTCGTTGGATTAGTTTAAAAGGTGACTACGAAAGATTATTAAACAACTCTTTAATTCCACTTTGGAGGATAATCACAATTTTGGTTCCTTAGTTTATTTTTTATTTCCTGTTTGGTTTAATAATAAACACATATATTTAACTTGTTTGCGTGTTTAATGGGTCAACTTTTCAACAGTACATAGACTCGGTTTCTGTTTCTCTAACAATTTATATACTATGCTATGTAGTAATACTTAATTAATCCTTTTTGAGTTTTTGTAATGTATGTTTCAAGATGTCATAAAAAGTACTAAGTGAAAATGACTGATTAACAAGCTGCACGTCTAGAAAAATAAAAAAAAATGAAATGTAAAGAAAATGTTACTTTTATGAAGAAAAAATGATATTAGAAAATTAATTAGAGTTGTGTGGCCATGTAACTTCAACTTGAATTCCGAATTATTATAGTCAAATATATATTTTTGAAGTTCAATTCCAAAAAAAAAAATAAAAAAAATCATGATGAAACGCTTCCTAGGTGGGGGGAGTAATTTATAATGGAGTGAATATAACCAACCCCACCAGTGGTTGACCAAACAGACTTGTTTTGTTTTCATGTAATCAAAATGATGAGTCGAAACATTCTTGTCAAGTCTTGCAGTTTACAGTAAATTATGAATACCGCTCAGCATGGCAAGTGTAAAGGGTATAGTAGAGTGGGATGTATATGAAAAAGGAGTGAGTGTAAACATACATACATACCCATCTATTTGAACACATTCCCAAAAAGGTAATTACTCCCCCCTCACTATTTTTCTATATATAGTATTCACTTTTGACATATTTATTCAAATGTACAAACATCTTAACCATTTAGATTCAGATACAAACATTTTAACCATTCTGACTCAGACATCCTAATCTTGATGAAAACTAATGATGCCTTAAATACCAGGTTTTAGCCAAACACAGAATTCAAACTCTTTAACATATGTATTGTACTTTTTACCTTGAATAAGATCCTGAGGTAAATTGTATAAAAGAATCCTTTATACCCATTGGTTTTAAGATCTTTTTTACTTATCAATATTATAGACAGGAGAGATGGGAAGGAAATTACAAGATAGGAATCAAACTCACACCAACAAAGTTAAAAGTTCAAGTAATCAACCAACTAAACTAAACTACTAAAATCCTCTTTTGCAGAGTTGTTCTTTTCTTCCTTCACTTTTTTCTGACTAAAAAAATGTTTTCAAGGAAGGGGAAGGGTGATAGATATAATCGACTTACCTTTTATAATGAAGTAGTCAAAGAGGAGAATGGAGTCATGAGTAGGAGCCCAAGGGACAAGGGGATCAGCTTTTGTTCTGTTTAAGTTGGAGTCCCACCACTGACTCCCATTAAGAAATACTCAGTAGTCAGCTGCAGATACCCAAAAGAAGAACCCCTCATTATTAAGTCCCTCTCTAAGCTATTGCTGTTGCAGACCATGTGAATATGTGATACTACTTCTCCTCCACTTTATTTTCCTTTTCTACTGTCAATAGGCTTATGGCTTTGTTACATGATGAAAGGAACAACCCATGCTTTGTACCCCAGGAAGACATTGAAACACCTAGATAGGAATTCACAAGATTTTCATGCACAAATGTGTAACAAAAATGCTCAAACCTGAAACATCATGCCTTTCAACCAACCACAAACAACGTGACACTCTATACCACCTTCTAAATGTGAGGTTTATGGAGCGACAACTAAATGTAACTCATTCCAATAAAAGTAATTCCTGTAACAAAAGAACATAAATAAAACGCAAAAAAAGATGGAAGATTTCATCTTAAAAGAGAGGTTGTTATATACATAAAGCTTTCGTGAAAACATAATCACGTCAACAATTCAACTCCTTCAATATTCACGGAGCACTACCACTTAAAGGAAGAATATTTTCCTTCCTGCGTTTGAACCTCACCATTAAAATCCCTTCCAAATCCGCAGTTTGAACTTTGAACTACCAACCCAAGTTCAATTGCCACTCTAACAAACCTAACCTGTCATAATCCTAGCAAGCATGTCGAGTATTCCACCAATCATAGTTCCCATTGACAAGGAAAATCAGTTGGAGACTAGCATGCAAGTGAACATCAAAACCTCAATATCATATCACCATTCTGAACAAGGGGAAAAGCAGTTAAAACCTATATAAATGTTAATAATAGTACAATTATTTCTAAAACAAGTGTAATAGATTGTTTCCAACTCTGCACTTCCTTTTCTCTTTTTCTTTTTTTGTTTCTCCCATCTTTTCCATATGGTCCCTTATTCGGCCTGGCAGAGAAAATAGTCTTTGACAGTATCATAATACTTAAATGACTAAAGTAAATTCCACCAAATTAAAAATCACTGGGGAGAAACTCTAGCCCTAGAATCATCAAACATTCATAGTACAAACAGATTTACTAAAACCTGATGATGTAACAACATACCTACAGTTCAGAATATCGGGATTGAATATGTTACAGATGATAGCAGTTCCTCTCGTCGATTAAATAACAGTAAAACTCAACCCAAAGCATCTCTTCATGTGCTTTTATCAAGTATCACACTGAATCATCCTGACAATCTTTAACAAGAAAGCTCGCATTGAGAGTTTAGATCCTAACCATTTGGTTTCCGTCTTACACTTGTCTGCTGAATGTGATTCAATGTCACAGTAATAACATATAATTACAATTTTACCATGCTGAAAAATCTTTAAGTTCTGCTGTTGATGTGCCTGTTTTTCTCTTCTTTGCTGCAGAAATAGGTGGCAGACTGCTATCAGAAGAAGTTTTGGAACCGGCCTGTGCAGCCCTTGCTTTCAAATACTTCCCAATACCACAGCCAACAGCTTGAATATCTGAGGTTCCAGTTCCAGGGTTGCTGTACCATGATCCAACCTTCTCCTGGAACACAGGAAGGAAGAGAAAAGAGATGGACACAGAGTATCAATAGATCCAACAAAACAAGCAAAATGGATGTCATTAAAAGGCTTAAGAAAAAGAATAATACTAACATTGTCTTCATCTTCAGTTTTGTTGTCATCATTTGTTTTCTCCTCTTCTTCATCAAGCTCTGCATAGGGGTTTACATAAACTTCTACACTTATTATCTTGATTTCTTCCTGCACAGACAGTAAAAGCAAAAGGTTCAAAAAATATCTAGATTAAGAAATGAAAATACTGTATGTGCAGCGAAAAAGCAGCAAGATTTTCAAGTCTGGGCTCTGTCCAAGGGACAGAAATGAAGATACATGGAGGATTGAACGAAAATAGCCAGACAAATGAACAAATAAATGATATCTGGAAGAACATAAAGTCTTCTTTGGAAAATGAAAGTATTATATGTGACGGTATAAAACAACCCAACAGCTCACAATTGGCAGAAATAGCACAACTACAGTCCTTTTTACAGCTCTTTACATATATATCAAATCCTGATATGATCCTATCACTCCACCTTCTGCTGAAACCTGAAAATCAAGTCGAACTTTAGGAATGGAAGATCTTTCCCCCTATTTCCCTTTAGACAAGTAAATCCTTTATAAAAAAATGCTAGCATACCATTTTGATAACCACAGATAGAAAAAGCATAAGCATGATGACTGCAAGAATGGAGGAAGATAAATTAAAACGCAAGTGCAGTACAGGTCTACATTGAGAAGATCTTCAAATCATCCTTATCCAAAAGCTTAACAGGTTAAAAAAGATTCTTGACTTGTTTGGTATTTGATTATGAGTTGTTTCTAGTAATTTAAATGAAAAATTAAAAATTACCCCAAAAGCTGAGCAGGTCAACTGAGATTCTTGACATGATCATATTGGATAGGCTCTTGAGAAATATCAGTATTCAGCATATCAATGTGTAATCACATAATACTGGTTCAACAATGGGAACTAACCACATAAGCTTTCAGATACATAAATGGAGTAGCTACTTCGGCTACAGTGCTGGTATAACTAGTTTCTTATAGTAGTATTTCTCCCTAAGTTGGTTAAACACACAAACAAAGCATATTCATTGATTCACCAAGGCATGATTCAAGATCTAAGTTGAAGAATGAGAGTTAAATATAGAGTTACTCTTCCTACTAACCAGAGGTCGGTCATCGTCATCAACAGGGACTTTCTCCATGGTGGAAAGTGTTGGCAAGCCTCCAACAACCATACCAAAGACCGTATGTTTGAAATTTAAGTGAGTGGCAGACTTGTACAGGATGAAGAACTGTGAGCCATTTGAGTGAGGACCAGAGTTAGCCATGCTAACAACACCTCTACCAGAATGCAGCAACTTGGAGTGCACTTCATCCTTGAAGGGCTTACCCCAGATCGACTCACCTCCTTTCCCTGTGCCAGTTGGGTCACCGCCTTGAATCATGAAATTCCTGCACAAGTGGATAAATAAGTTCCTTGACATTCAATATTTCCTATTGATAAACAAAGATTTTACAACTATTTTCAAGTGAAAAAGGTATCAATTACCGGATGCTTCTGTGAAAAGCTACTCCATTATAATATCCTTGTTCACAAAGAGTAATGAAGTTCTCACATGCCCTTGGAGTTATGTCACAATGAAGCTCAATGTTCAAATCACCATGTGTTGTATGCAGCTGGACATAACCTTTCTTCTTGGGATTTTTCTCAACTTTAACATATTCGTATTCATTCTTTGTTACCGGATCATAGGAGGTGGAAGTGAAGGATCGAGAAGCAGCACCAGTGGTAAAACGACTCTTAACCTGAAAGAGTTGAACAGCTTTATAAATCACATTGAATAAAACAACAGATTTCTATCATGGTTCTATGTGTTATTTTCTTGTTGAGTGTCTCTATTTTATTTTTTGGACAAGTAAAAATTGTTGCACCTCAACATTATAGAAGTTAAGAGTTAAGACTAACCAACCAGCAAGAAAATCTTAACAAAAACTATGCGAAGAGAATACCAAATAGAATGCAAAATTCCAAATGCACAAGTCAAAATCAATTGTTTTAAACGATTAAAAAAGGCACAACTGATAACTAGCTAGGTGTAAGGCAAAGTGTATAAAACATTTTGTTTGTGTCCCATAACAAAGAACTATATGTTTCTTAATTAACGTGTGAAGAAGGAATATTACACCAGCAGAAAATTCTTATAACAATACATCTATACTAAGTTTACACTTGTGGGAAATAGTTGCAAATTGGATTATCCAGATGAAGAAACTATATTGACAAGCCACAAGGAGGTCAAAAAAACAACTATGCCTAATCCCAAGCAAGTTAGGGTCAGCTGCATGAATCCTTACTGACCATGCTTCTCCATTTAAACTCATCTAGGCTTGTATAATACAATACAGTAATAATAATAATAATAATAATAATAACCCTTCGGGGTGGCCCAATGGTTTGAGCTTGGGACTTCCATGTTGGAGGTCTCAAGTTCGAAACCCCTTGCCAGCGAAAGCAAGGAGTTTGCCAGAGTTTGCCTTCTGGGTCGAGCTCGTCGCACCAAGCTTGCCTAGTGCGGGTTACCTCTCCTATGTGGTTTGCGAGCTATTGCATAGGAGCGGGGTTTTTACCATGTGCGCACCCAAAGGGTAACGGCTGCGGGTTTCCCTTGTCATAAAAAAATAAAATAATAAAATAATAATAATAATAGCAATTACTAGAGATTCTCAATACTTTCATCTGGCATACAAATCTCATTTAGCACCAGCAAACTCCTAGAAAAACTAAGACCTAAAGTAAATACGACGTGGCTAAAGCATGCTTCCATTAACAGGTATTTGCCTATATAGATCTTTTCTTCCATTGTGCCCTATTTTCGATACGAGGTGAAGTGACAAAATTATGATCTATAATTAGTTATAAAAAGAAATTCTAGAAATAGACCAGAAAGTAACATGGGTAAATTCTAAAAAGCACACCAGACATACTGGAAATCTAGCATGAACATAAAGGTTCCAATTGAAAAGTGTAAACTATGCATGCAAGTTTAATATTTACTCTTTGTGAATTGATCCAAAGAAAGCAACGAGATGGTTGCTTTCTAAAAACTAACCAGCTTAGCATTTACTGGAGTCCTTTCACCCGCCATGTGCAAAGCTATCCGCGCAGCTGTTTTATCAGTTGAACCAGCCTTTGCAGCAGCAGCACTTCTTCCATGAACTGATGCAGATGCAGCATCCACAATGCTGAAAGTCTGCTTCGCTGTTCCTTTACCATTTTCTTTTGTTTTTGCGTCATCTTTGATACGTGATCTTGCAGCTAAAATAGCCTCAAGAGCAGCAGCTCTTTCATTCTGTGCCTTGTTCCCACCTCCACCATGCAGTGCAATCTCTTTCGCCTTCTCACTTCCAAGTTCCTTGAGCATTTGCTTGATGTCCCCAGTAATATTTATGTTGTATGTTGGGTCAGATTGCATTTTCTGTGTTTCTGATGAAGTACCAAGCACTTATTAGAAGAAGTGAAGCCATAATTGCAACAAAACCTGTATGATCAAGAGAATCACTCACCTTCATCGTCAACCTTTAAACTTTTCTTAACATGATCAAAATCTAGAAGCACCTTGGTGTCCAGTGCATTAGGATTCTGCAGTTAGATGTTCAAATATATCATATAAACAACATTCTCATCAAGCATATATAACAGTTAAGGGGAAGGATAGTAGTTTAGAAGCTTACTTGAATTGTTATAAGGTCTTCTCTAGAGAATGCTTCATCAGTGAGAAGCTCCTTCCAGTTCTTTGTTTTGATATTCAGTTCTTTAACTGCCTAAGCAAGAAAGCCGGGATCAAACTCTCCATACAAGGAATAGACGATGCTCTTTTCTTTAAAGGACATATATGAATAGTGGTCAGGAGACAAATATCCATACCTCATAACAGAAAACATTTCCCGTAGTTCTTACAGCAACTATATGTGTTAACTCTGTAAAAACCTTGTTCAAGACAGGACAATGATACTCTCCTGAAACAATAAAACATCATTTTTCAACCCATTCCTCGAAAATGACAACAACTACTAATATGAATGCCCTCCCTAGAGCTAGTATAATTTCTAGGTATAGCTATCCCTATTTACCAAAGGCTAAAGACCCAAGATTTCATCCTTAAACTGTGATGGAAGTTTGAACGGACGACTGTGAATGAAATAGGCATAAGTGTTTATCGATCATCCCACATTCAATCTCAGAAGACATATACAATGTTTGTACAACTATAAGTATAACTTCTTTTTTTCTTTTCATGTGCAATTGGACTTCCAGTCAAATTCCAAAGCTAATTACAGATTGGATATCTTCAAAACAAGATATTACCTTCAGAATTCTTGTGGAAAGTAAGAGGAATTAAGTCTTCTTGCTTCATAGGTTCCCCAGTCACTGGATTCCTCCCATATTTCCTGATGTATGGAACTATATGCCTGCAAAAAGAAAAAGAAAACTATAATAATGGATACTCCAGAAGAAAATTCATCAAGAAAAAGAAACTCTAAATGCAAGAAATACTGACACTATTTCAAAGACATTGCCATCTTTTGTGCATACTGGGTCCTCGAACGGTGTAAACGTAAGACTGCATATAAAATTACACGCCAAATTTAACAAAACATAAACTCCAAAAAAGACGATAATAATGGAAACAATCAATATATCAGAGAAAAGAACTTACGCGCAGCAATAGAAGGGAAGCCGTTTAAAAGGGGTTTTAAGTTCTTTGGATTTAGCGCCACCCCATTCAGTAGCCCATTCTGTCTTGGTTATGAACATTCGATCTTTACTGTGTTGTTTCTTCCCCATGATGTAATTGTCACTTCTTTCTTGGAAAAACTATAATCTCACTCAATTAGGGTTTTAGAAGAATACTTTTCTTTTCCAAGAAACAAGAAACCTTGTTGACTGTGTTCTTGAAATTGCTTCTTTTGGCGATACCGTTTTACAGTATCAGATAAATATCTGCTCCATAAGACGGTGGCCGCTTTGAACCTTCTTCTCCGGTGCGTGTTCCCCTTTTTTCTAAATCTGGACCTAACTTGAACCCGAATATATGATACACGTCATGAAATTGGCCCGACCCGTATTTATAGAGGTAATTTTACATTTAACCTCGTTATTATTAAATTTTTATTTTGATCGCTGTGATAGTTTCCTAAACAAATTTAAACCTTAATTTAATAAAAATGGGCATTTTTATTGTTTTATATAGAAAAAACATATTATGTGAAATGGAGCTCAGATTTAATTTTTAAATCTATATTATTTTTAGATATGAAGTATAAGTACAAATTTAAGAAAACATGTGAAAAGTTAAATTTTTCAAAATTAGTTGTTTGTTAAATTTATCAAAACTCATAATTAGAATTAATAAAAGTGCCCATTTCAATTAATTATTATAAATATACTCAACTAGCAATTTTTATAATGAAAAATTGAATTTATATATATAAGTGAATTTTGAATATTTATTATTGAGTAAATGAATGAAAATATTGTAGAAAAAAATTTAAATTATGATTAATTATTATTTGAATCACTTGAATATATTATTTTATATATATTTACTATCTAATAAAGGGAAATAGCAGGCAACAGATCGTTAACACGTCTACTTGTCTTGTGCTGCCTGCTTATTCCCCTTGGCGGCCTCTTCTTCATTTAACTACTATATGCTCTTTATTAGAAAAATAAAAAAATAAAAAAAATTAACTGCTACATGTTGTCTCTTCTTCATCCAATGAAAAAATGGAAAAAAATTGCTATATGCTGCTGCCTCTTCTTCATCCAATGAAACATAGGGGAATCCATTTAAAATTTTAATTGTAAACTTACTCGTGAAAATATTTTATGGGCTTTATTTATATTTTATATTTATTATGTTTTTTCAATTATTTATTTTTAATTTTATTATAGTTAATTCTTGAAATTCTATAGGTGAAATACTGTAAATAAACATTACGAATTTCAAATAATAATGATTGGGCCCGTGCAATGCACGGCTTCCCCTTTCTAGTATATATATAAGTGAATTTTGAATCTTTATTGTTGAGTAAAGGAATGAAAATATAGTAGAAAAAAAGATTTGAAATTATGATTAATTATTATTTGAATCACTTGAATATTTGGAGCTTAAAATCAAAACTGAATCATAATTATGTTTTAAACTTATTCTAAACTAGATTTATTTATGAAATATATTTGAAATATCTTAAAAGTCGAAAAGGAAAGAAAAAGGGAACAACTATATCATATTCTTCGTCTCAATTAATAAGTTATAGTTTGATTCAATACGAAGTTTTAAAAAAAAACTTGTGATATAAAATATTTTTAAAAAAAAAACAAATCAATCCAAACGGGCTTTAAGTTCAGCCCAATGAATTACAGGCTTGAGGCCCAGTACTACTTCGTCGTAACTCAAACTGTTTGGGCCAACATTGTCGCCGCCGGAAACCCCTGAAAAACTACTGAGCAATCAGCGACGATGGGTGGTGACCGGAGCAGAAGCACGAGTAGCAGCAGTGAAGAGGACGGAGATGCTGATTGGAGAGCCGCCATAGATTCTGTTGCTGCTACAACTACATTCGGCAAAACTACCGCCAAAGTTCATTCATCAGCCACTGCTACTAACGGAGAATCTATCGCCCATCCATTCCAAGAAGATGAAATAGATACTATCCAACCCCGGAAGCTCAAACATTATCAAATAAAGGTACTTTCTCATTTGCTTACGTGAGTATACACCTTGCAACTCTTGTTAACTGAGTGTTCCAATGATGTTATCTTAATACTCTAGAAATCCCTTCATTTTGATAGATTTGATTCTAGGGAGTCTTTTATCTCTATTCTCATAGCCTAATTATAGTATGTCTTATCATGCTAGCACTAATAACATGACAATTGGAACTGATAAGATTGTAGTAATTTTCCCTAAAGGCCTTCAACAACATTTTGGTCTATCATGTTTTTTGCTATTGCGGTCATTGCTTAATGAATAAATTTCATGAATGGACACTAACAGGGCCTGAAGACTTTGGAAGACATTTTAGACAAGACTTTAGACATAGTGAGAGACATTGATGATGCTTCACAGGAAGATACACCCTCAATGAATGGAGGTGGAGTCCGGTTGTTTAGGCGTGCTCCACCTGGGATTGTGTTTGATCACACAGGTAAAAGAAAACAAAATCTCAAGCAAGTAATTTGATGATTGTTATGTCTGTTAAAATTTGTTTGTTGTTTGTTGTTTGTTTGCTTAACATTCTTAAATCCCAACTTTTACTACATTGACCAACCTTGTTTAATAGAAGCGTAAGCTTGATACTGTGTTAACTTGCTTTCACTTATGGGATAAAAGTTTATTAGATGCATAATGGAAAAGCCATGCTACAGTGTTCCCATACTTATTTATTCTTAATAAATAAAAATGTCTTTAGTCATGCTGGCGGGAAGAGTCAGGCCAATTGCTAAATTCTAACAGCAACTAAATTTCCAGGCTATCGTTTAGATTTCAAATTTTTGTTTCACCTACTCTTTCATCGCTTTAGTAGAGATGTTACACTTAACAGAAACTAACAAAAGGAATAATCTGCTGAATGACTAAAATTTTGAGGAGTCAAGTGACCAAACTACAGAAATTTTGGGGGTGGGGGGTTTGTTTAGTGCGTTTCACTTTACTTACTAGACTAATATGATTGGAATTAATTTGTTCTGATGGTCTCTACTTAGATGGAGAAAGTCAAGGATGTGATTGAAAGGAATGATGAAAATTCATATAGAACTTATGGAGTAAGCACACATACAGTGGGGTGAATAGATAAGCGGACATAAAAACGTCTCTTTTTTCTAATTTATTTTGATTAAGGGGGCAGGGAAAGGATGGGTGTCGTGAACTAACTGTTCTTAGACAAATACACCGCGGAAGGGATTCATCGCCCAATGACTTACAGGAGGGAGAACTAGGTGAATGAGGTGGGTTTTTAACTACTTTGCCTCCTTCCCCGCCTGAACACATTGCTATCAGAGCAACTATAGCTGCATATTGTTGAGAGGGTGCACACTGTAGATGTCAGTAGTAAGACTAGAGCCTAAAACTAAAGCATTTGTGTCCCTGCTTTGTTGCTAGATGAACTCCAAAAACCCAGAAAGAAACCAAGAATTCGTCCTGGGAAGGAATTTGAGGAGAACTCAAAAGAGGTTTGTCTTTTCTACTTCTCGTTTTGATTCATAGTTGGTGAAATCTTTTATTTTGAACTCTCTTTCCACCTCGCTGTTTTGTTATTTCACCTTCTCACTATCGTTACCACAGTTCAAAAACCAAATCAAGTCCATTGCTGTTGATGGGATGGATATTTTAGCTGCATCTAAAAATGGTTGCCAGAAATCATTGGCCAGACTAGAAGCAAGAGAAGCAGCAGCTAAAGCAGCTGCCAAAAGAGAGGAAGAAAGAGTTGCAGCATTAAAAAAAATTAGGGGAGAGAGATGGCTCCCTGCTGTGGCCAGAGATATGCAGTCAAGGCTTCAACGACGTTAACACTGTAGATGGACTATGCTTCCATTATTCAGCACTCATCTTTCATTTCTTTTACTCTTTAAAGTTTCTATGGCTCATTTCAGCCTGTGTTTTATGTTAGGCCACCTGAGCTGTTGTCCTTGTCAGTTCTAGAAAAAAACATTAGCACTGTTACTGTATTGCCAAAAAAAAGGAAGAAGAAGTTCCTTCTGATTAAATTCTTTTTGACATTTCTATATTAAGTTAAAAATTCTGGTTATTAATACGGCCACTGGCAAACAAATGGTGTCAAGGCAAAGCATTTCTGCATTCATTTGCAACTGAAGATCGCCCAATGTTATTAGTGAAGGCGCCAGTGATGTGTGTTTTTTTGAAAGAAGCAACTGTGCAGACCTGACAAGCCCTCAATGTATTAGTAGATACAAACAAGAAGCTTAAAATACTTGTAAACTTCAAGTGTACAACCTCAACTAAACAACTCTTCTTCTATTGTTATCATCAACACAAGGAATTGAACCGTCTAATCATCGGTTAATACAAAGCCACATAGGAATAATCTCCACATGCTGATCCTTCAATGAGTAATCATTAACACCCATGGTGTAAATACCCTCTAAATCTCCCTTTATTCTTCTCAGCAGAAACTGCACCATGGGATGCTGCAATCCAAGGACAAAGAAAGCCCTCAAAATAGGCTGTGGCATCACAGCAATTCTCTTAATTATTCTTCTTATCGTTGCCATTACTCTATATTTTACTATCCTTAAGCCAAAAAGTCCAAAAGTCACAACTCAGTCTGTCACATTAGAGACAGTAAGATTAGAGCCATTTCCAGCATTTCACCTCAACATAACAATTGGCCTAATCCTCACTATCCATAACAGGAATTATGGTAGCTTCAAGTATGACAGTAGCAGAGCTTATGTGACTTATCGCGGAGATCCAGCAGCAGAAGCACTAATTGAAGCAGACACCATTCCAGCTAGAGTAGATCATGATTTGCACACAATTGTGCTAATTGATTCAGATGGTTTCTCTAAGAATCCTAATTTCTTAGGAGATCTATTCTCTGGTTGCTTGAATTTTACTTCCTCAACCGCTTTACATGGGAAGGTCACTGTATGGAAGGTTTTGAAGCTCAAAGCCAGAACAGTTAGCACCTGTGACATTTCAGTTTTCACCAAATTCCAAAATGCAACTTCTGTATGCAAATCCAAAATTAAGTTCTGATTTTTATTTATTCATTTTCCTGCTATTTTTTTTTTTATCTATTTGTTCTCGTTGACTGGTTAGATGAAGAAACCATATCAATAAACTAGCAAGAGCCCATGTTTGATTTGAAAACCAAGCCTCAACTATGATTCTTGTTTCTAGAAACTAAACATTGTTATTAGCTTCACTTGAACAAGATAAGGGGTAAGGGGATACTCCCAAAGTTTAGGTCTGTTCGGGGTTGCTAGAAGCAAGTTTAGAAGACAATATTTCAGATTAGCACATGAATGCAATGCTTCTTTCTGTGATATGATCATAAGCGTTGTATAATAGCAGTGCTAACCTTCAGTTTACAAACTAAATCTATATACATCATTTTCCACTTATATACAGGGGAAACATGCAGTTTCCTTAAGATCTCTCTGAATCTCGCTTGAACATAACAGTTAAGCTTTCAGGTATCCATTTTTGTCCAAGTATGAGATCACTACATCAGCAAAGTCATTAGGAGAGTCACATAGCCCTTGGTTCTGACGCAACACTATCTGCACAACAAAGACCAGATCTAATTAGAGCTTAGAGAAAAAGCCATAATGCAATTGAGCCCACATCCAAAGAAAGTTGAGTCTCAATGGCATAAACAGAGCGATTGAAATTACTTATCTTCAGTTTCAAAATGTAGTAACAAGCCCCTAAAGTTAGGGAAATGTTGATTATCTGACACTGACAATTACTGAATATATGAGCTACCACTCTATCCTCAAATCGATCAGCATGTCAAATTAGTTTAAGCAAGAAGAGAAACTTGTCTTACCTCTGATTTCAGTGGTGGCTCATAAGGATCATCAATACCAGTAAAACCTGCAAATTGCCAAAATCCCACATTATAATCACCTTCAAGAGCAAGTTCAACCAAGTGACACAAAAACGAAATCAGCAGAGGGGAGAGGGATCTCCTGCCTACAGCAGCAGGGACACAAAAGTTCAAGGACCAGGTAACTTTAATAGCTAAGAGAGAATCAAACTCAATTCTCTTTCTTTCTCAAAATTAATCTAATGCATTAGTGCAAGAGTGTATACAAGTATACAAATACATAATATACTTCCTAGTCACAAAAGGAAGAGATGCCGAGATAACAGATAGAACCTTTTATCTTTCCTGCTCGAGCTAGCTTATACAATCCCTTAGGATCCCTTGCCTCGCATACGTGTAGAGGAACATCCATGAACACCTAAAAATTAGCCAACTCAAACAGCTGTTTAGATATGCCAAACAAGCAAGGTGTCACTTGAGAAGCTAATCCATTGAGTACCAATGATTGTACAAACCTCAATGAAATCCCCTTCAGGTAGTGAAGTACGGCAAGCATCTCGCTCCTCTCTGTAGGGAGATATCAAACTGGCAATGCATATAACTCCAGCATCCACAAAAAGCTTAGCCACTTCCCCTGTAAAATAACCATTTGCAATTATTAGATCCCAGAAGGAACAATATGATGGCTTTGAAATGTGGAGAAGGTAGCAACCAACCGATCCGCCTTATATTTTCTGCCCGATCTTCAGCTGCAAAACTAAGGTCACGGTTTAGACCATGGCGAACATTATCACCATCAAGGATGTAAGTGAGTTTTCCTCTAGCATGTAAACCGCGACCTAGAGCACATGCCACAGTACTCTTCCCTGAAAACACGTTTAATATATAAAAATTAAAAACAGGAAGTGCCAATGCAAACAGCTCATAAAGACAGAAACCAGGCAATACGAGCAATAAGGATAAAAGTATTGCTTGGTCCCTCCTCCTTTTTTTTTTTTTATTTTTGGGGGGTGGGGGGTGGGGGTGGGGAGGTAAAAATAAAGAATTTAAGCAATGTCAAGAGAACAAAATAACTTGTCGTGTATTAAGATGTTTTGCTGCAATCATTCCATGGGCTTCCAATTATATCTACACTCATAATAACTTAAACCAGCATGTTCACAAATAATTTTTAAATTCAACTAGGCAGTCTGAAAGAGACCAGGTTGATATTGCAATCGTGTGAACCATTTGAATGCTGACATGTTTGACATGCTGTTTTCCATTATTTTAGATACAACTCCAGGTTTTCAGATTATTATTCCCTTGTCTACTGATGAATGGCATCTTAAGCAAAATCAGTATTCATCAAGCAAACTTCTGGTAGGATAACTATCCAAAATCTTATACTTATATGATTTTTCTTGATCTTCTAGTGTAATTAGCTAAGCGTGAAGCGGAGAACATAAAACTGCAGGAGTATACTATAGCTGAATGCTGATCTAAGATTTTCAAGAAAGAATACAGTTGGCATGAATTCCACAATTAACCATCTAGTAACTAAAAAATCATAATCAAATATCAACATGCTACTGCAAATGAAGGGATCATTACAAATACCCTGAATGTGATGCAACAACGAAAGACAGCCTAACTTTCTTTTTATGAGTAAGCCTAATCTTATGATCTACAAAAGTATCTTTGAATTCTGCTAGTTTCAGATGAATCCATTGACCAAGGCTGAAAAGGAAAAAAGAACTAAATAGGAAAAAACATTATCTACCTAGTACTTCAAAATCAATTAAATGTTAGGTTGCGACATTTTTGGTTTAAATCTTGAATTTGCATTTAGACCCACAGTATGTTGGAAAAATAGCTTGTGGAGAAACTAGAAATGCGTTTGTTGGTAACAGAGTGGAAGATTAAAGCATTTCAGACTTGTGCATTGTTCTGAAGTACCATATGCATGTACAGAAAACAAAACAAAACCAAGAAAATAAAGAAACGTACAGTACATCTACATCATATGGAAAAAAGTATCTGCAAGAATATAAAGTGATGGAGAGGTGGAAAATTTGATAACTGGTATGAGCTTATGGGATGTGAAACAAACCTGAACCACTGAGACCAGTTATCCATATAACACAACCCCTTTGCTGAAGCAACTCCTGTCTGTCACTTTTCTCTACAGAGCATTTGTGCCAAACAATGTTTGTTGAATTCCCATTTCTAGAAGTCAGGGGTATACTTTTACCTAGTTATATTATCACCGTCAATAATTATAACTTCTTGAACACTCAAATTACATTTAATACTTCACTGAAAATAATAAGCCACAAGTAAAGAGTACCCATTCGTCTATTGCACATAAGCAAGAAAAGATGGAACACTCTCAATTTTCACAATACAAACAAACTCTTATATATACAACTGATATGTTTTAAGGAATACAATTACAATACAATAGGACACAAACAAAGGAACTGTAAGGAACATTGATACAAGGAAATATACTTGAAATTTGAAACTAGAAGCCTATAATTGGGTTGAGAAGACAGAAGAAGAGGGCGAGAATGTTCAGAATCATAATTAACTGCCTACCCTTTTCCTACCCACGCTCTCACACTTTTATACAACTTTCATAACTAACCGTAGCCTTGCTCACGTGACTTTCTTCCTGCCCAAAAGTAACTGTCCAACCTTTTAGGTGGAATTACACTTCTAGTACTCCGACGCGGCTTATCAATGCGAAAATCACTAGTCGCATCCTCCTTATCATTCATATTAGCAGATGTCTCAATTAAGCTAGCAGATGTCTCATTGAGTTCACAACAAAAGATATGTCCAAACAATCCAGACAAAATCAGAGGTAAAGAACTTCTAATACTTCCACAGGATACAACAGGAAATAGCATATGAGTCAGGAACCAGAATTTCACAGTGCTTCCGAACAAAGAGAGATTCAAGATTTTAATGACGGCTGGCGTGATTGCTACTTGCACCAACTACTTTTTCATTCTAATACTTCCATAGGATACAAGAGGAAATAGTATATGAGTCAGAAATCAGAATTTCACAGTGCTTCCGTAGAAAGAGAGATTCAAGATTTTAAAGCCGGCGGGCGTGATTGCTAATATCACCAATTATTTTTTCATGATAATGGATTCAGAGTTCAGATCATAGTTAAATATACATTGTTAAAATTTATAAACTATATATACTTTTGAGTACAAAACAGTAACATCACGCATATTCCATAATAGATTAGCAGTTACAGACATAATGTGCCTCAAGAAAACGGAGGAAAATATGTATATAAAGTAAGATTTTCAAAAGAAGATAGAATATCAATACCAGAAAAGCCAGAAAAATCGTTTGCGCTGATTTCATCGTTTGAATTGTATCCTGGCTGATGAGAACTTGCGGATTTTCCGTTGATATGAACGGTTCTAGAAGTCTCCGTTTTCCTTACAGGCCTATAGAAGGTGGTTTTCAACTCGGTACCGGTAATGTTGAAGCCCAGTGATTTAGCTTTGCAATTACACGTCGGTAGCTTCAAAACCCCTAACTTCATCGATGCACAGCAAGATTCCGACTGAGGACGACAAATCAACGCATTGTTTCCGACGACAGCCATCATCAAGCATCTAAACTGGGAACAATCTTGAATCTTGATCGATTGATTGTATATCAAAAGAAGCAAAAATGTACTACTCCGAAGCTAGGGAGGAAGAATGAAATTAGGAATGGTGGATTGAGGCTGAGCGTTAGTGGAGATGTTGTGATCACGAACGACGACATTCACGAGTGAGAAAACGGACGCGATAGATTTCTCTCTTAAATATAAGCATCTTGGACCCATTGAAGGGGGGAAATGGTTTTTAACCCTCCTAAAAAAAGAGATTTTTCCATTTTTATTTTTAGAGTAGTAAAAATATTTTCCTATTTAGTTTGTTGTTATCTGTTAACATTAGATTATAAATCTGTTTAGTATTTCTTTATTTAAAGTTAAAATTAAAAAATTAAGATTATAGTGTAATAATTATAACATCATTTATTTGGTAGATAAATTTTTTAAATTCAATTAAAAATGGAAGTTGCATAATTCAAAGGGCAACGGGGCAAATATACCCCTCTCTAACTCTGTAATATTAGAGTGTGTTTGGATTGACTTAAAAGTTGATTGAATAATTTTTTAAATTATTTATAGCTTTTAAGAGTTTTTGACAAATTTAAAAATAATTTGAAATAAATTAAAATAAGTTAAAAATCAAAAATATAACCCTCAATTCTTTTAGATATTACTTTTGTCCTTGTATAACTATTCCTCTTATAAATAATTTGTGATGATGAAGAAATAAATGAATGATAAATAAAATATTACTTATGAATGTAATTAAAAAAAACATTTTAAACCTTTCATGTGATCTATTCAAAATATATTTTTAAAATTTAAATAAGTTGTGCATATAAAATTAACTTAAATTATACGTTGTGCATATATATATTGAACTCATCGATGATCCCTTAAAGTCAACATCAAGTGTCAGTTAGACACTTTAATTGGATTTTGTTCATTTTGAACACCTTTAATAGTACACATTTTTTATATTTCCAGATCCAACTTAAGAGCGTGTTGACAAACGCCCTTGCTGGGAAAAAAGACCAATTTTTAAGTGACAAGTGGATTATTTTTTTTTAAAAAAAAACATCACTTTTAATTCTTTTTTTTCCTCCAGATTCTGTAATCCCATGCCCCCAGACCCCCTTTCTTCCTCTTCTTCTTCCTAAACTCCACCAAGAACATGAGAATCTCACAATAATTTTGTTCTTCATTTTCTTCTTATTTTGTGCCTTGAATTTTATTTTTTTTCTTCTTAGTAATTTCATTCCAATTTTATTTATTTTTTTAAAATTATCTTCTCCTCCATTATCTATATATCATCTCCCCTTATCCCAACCCGTTTCTTCCAAAAAAAAATTCTTTTCTATTATGTACTTTTTTTACTTTTTTTTTTTTTACGAGAAGTCATTATAACTATAGCAGAAGATACAAATATAAGAATTTTACTTTTTGAAATATTCATCTCTATTGTAGTTGGTGAGGATCCTATAATTATAAATTAAATAATTCAATTATTATTTCTCCTCTAGCGGATATAGTGCAAAAGAAGTGAAAAAAATAAAATTATTTTGTATTTTGTATTAGTATTGAATGATGGATAGAAAAACAAATTTGATTTTCAAGAAAGAAGAAAAAAACTAAGTAGTGTACAAACCCAACAAAAAATAGTATATGTTTTCTCAAAATTTGTGTGATGATGAAGGGTGGTCTATGGTGGCAGAGAGAAAGAGTGAGGAGGAAGAAGTAGGAGTAAAAAGAAAATCAATGGAGGGTGGTGGAAGATTGGAGAGAGAGAGTGAGAAGAAAAAATCACCAAAAAACCTCCTTAAACGCGCTTAAAATTCGTGTTGCATAATCACTATGTTGAGTCAGTAAAAAAGTGTTCAAATGACACTGTGCAAGCCCTACACAAATTGCTTAAAATGGACAAAGTTCAATTAAGGTGTCTAAATGAAATTTTGTACCAACCTTAAGGGGTCACCGATGAGTTCAACTTATATATATATATATATATATAAGCGGTTACAAGCCTAGTGGCCATTACATTTTCACCATAGTTGGTGATTATAGATGGATTCTCAAAACACACTAACTTATTACAATTAGTCCTTAATACTAGTTTAGTAGTTTCTACTCCTTACTGGTCCGCCTATATTAGAGCTAGGATTGGATCTAGTGGAGTGAATATGACTGTAGATTGTGAGGACGATGTTAGCTTGGTACCCAATTTGCACAAAAAGTTTGCTACTTTGTTGGCTTGACGAAATTTGAAAGTTATGACGAACCACTGAATTTCCCAACTTCTTTATAAGCAATCTGCAATAAGTGATAGAGGATGCATAAATAGGTTGCGTGTGATTTAGTGTGTCAATTAATTCTGTGGAATCAATTTCAATCTCTATGGAATTCAGCTTATGAGTAATGGCAAGTTTTAACCCACAAATAAGAGCTTCAATTTCAATTATTGTATGGCTATAACTGAATTAACTTATTTTTATTTTTTTTATTATTAAAAGAAATTCTCCAATCTTAAAGTAATCAGCTGTTTTATGATGTTAATAACTTTAAGGTGATTTCAGGTATTTTGATTAAAAAAAATTGTTTAACAACACTTACGTACCAAACACATCAATAATTTATTTCAGCAGCAACACTTTTACCCAAACACATAACTACTTATTTTTAAAATAATTTTCAGCATTTTTAAAAGTTACTTTTTAAAAAATTGTTTTTTAAAGTCAATCCAAACGGGCTTTATATATCCTTGTCGTCTAACAAATAGTATATATATACCCTCATCATTTAATAAATATTACAATTTACCCTTTTCTTTGACATATAGAATTTTTTTTTAAATAATAATCTCAAAACTGATTTTTTAAATTTCAAAAATGTCATGTGGCTTATAAAATTACGTCATCCATTGTTTTACTCATCCAAACCCGATCCAATTAAAACAAATCAATTCTGCCTCTATTTAGATCCGATCTAAATCAATTTTATGATTGAGTAGAAGAAAAAATGTTTTTTTCATATTTGGGTCGGATCTAAAGGTATAAAAAAGAGGTGAGATAATTTTTAAAAATCACCACGTGACATTTTTAAAATTAAAAATTCAGTATTATAATTTTTTTTCAATTAGGTAAATATAAATTTATTAACAAAAAGAATAAATATGCCTCATTTATTAGATAATTTGAATATATATGCATCACTTTTTAACGATGAAATATTACTTACCCAAAATCGCTTGAAAGATATATTCTCTGTATATTTTATTTTTTGGTGGTTCTCTTTTCTAATTATCGCACGACCTTATTCGTCCCCTAAAAGAACAAAAAGAAGTTAATCATGATGAACTGAATCCTAGTCATTATTTTTTGTCATGTTCATCAGTCATGAGTGGAATTAATAAGGAAGATCCCACTCAATCTTTGTACACCTTTGATTTCTATTCTATTCAGATGCCAAATTTTAACCAATCAAATATTTGATTTAAATTTTAAATATTTATTTGATTGTAAAATTTAATAGAGTTTGAAACTCTTGAACAACTTTTATCATATTAAAAATATGTATACAGTCAAAATATATATTTAAAAAATTAAATTTTGAAATCTAGTTCAAAGTCTATAGTTAAACGTTTACTAAAGTTTGGCAACCCCACGGAATGAAAATCTAAGTTGGTCGCAAGAGGAGAAAAAATGGTCTTCGAATATTTTTAAATTCCATTTAGATTGAGTTTTGGGGACTTTTTTTTTTTAAAATAAAATAAAATTGAGGGTAGAAGAAGAATATTACAAAATGGTAAATCAAATCCAAGGTGTAAATTGATGTAGCCAACTAACTGAACTTCTAAGATTCTTTATTTTCTTTAGGACTTTCACGCACAAAACTACATTTTTTTTCCAAGTAAACTCATGTTTAAACAATTCAAAAACTCAAAATTTCAAAATAAAACCTCTCTAATAAACATCTTATCAATGGTTCGATTTTAAAATATTATTTAGAATTTTCACTTGTATTTTTTACTTTGCTTCTTTGTATTTCAAGTTTCAACTTCAAAATCTATGATCAAACGGAAGCTTAGTGTCAGGTTGTGATTGAGTAATTCATTTGAGGCGCGAATTCAAAATAATCAGACTCCTATATGTGAAATAAAAAAATCACCAAGCACCAGAAATAGTAGCTATAAACTATTTACGTGCGTACCTTTCTTTTTCTCAAAAAACAGTACATATTTCATGTTGAAGCACTAATTAATTCAGAGTTGCTTTACATAAAGACCCCGTGAAAGATAGATGATTTAACCCTTCAGGTTTACAACAGTCACATAAGGTTCCTTTGTGTAATTACTTATTAATTAAGAAAAAAAATTCTCCATCTCGCGAAATACCATGAATCTTTCAATCACATTCCGCATTCCCTTGCTGAGAAAAAGAGCAGAAATGTTTCTGTTCCTGAACCAAGGAAAATTTTAAAATTAGTGATTACTGTGTGAAATAATTACAAATGTTAATTTCTAGAGAAACTAATATATATAAATTCCACTAGTTTAGAAGCTAACTATTTAAATATACTCTAGTTTGTAATATTACGTATCTTACTAGATTTTGATGCGTCCAAATACGTTTTGGATATGTCCAGATACATGTATATCAGGATACATGGGTCAAATTTGTTCTAAATACATTGTATGCAAGTTGACACATATATATGGGATATATAACAAATCTCGCTCACCTCTCTCGCTTCTTATCCATCTCACTACCCACTCTCCTATGTATATGGTATCAAAGGAACATGTGGATCACACCAAATACATACAGTGATACAAATACATGTATCTAGTGTGATTCACATGTATATGAGATACATAACAATATCTCTGTAGCGACCCTTTCAAAACGATACCACTACTTAAACAAGAAATGTAATTAAGTACTTGCGACATTCAAAACCGATTAATGAGGGCATACTGATTTTAATCTAGTAGAGGGATTATATTCATAATGAACTCCAATAAAAAAAAAATTAAGCAAATAACCGACCAGATCTTCATGCATATATTAACCTCATACTCGAGGGTGAAATAGCAAGAATATTACAAGATTCCGAGTACCGAAATCAGCCGGCTCATGCTTCACACAACTTTCAAGACATATAGCAAACTAGTATATTACAAGGCTTGGGTTTACACACCCCAAAAAGATAAAAACGTATAACGATACTTATATTACAACCCATGGTGACATGACCAAATCAGCCTTCAAAATCTCCTGTAAATATACAACACAAAGATCATGTACAAGTTCCAACATTATACAAAATATATATGCCTATATACAAATGTGATCTTCCTTAAGGCTTTCAAAATCTCCATCATTAATGGCCAGCTTCAAGCATCATCGCGAACAACCCCTACAATAGAAAAAACTATCGCTAAGCATATAGCTTAGTGGTATAAAAACTATAGGTTTGGAGCCTTCAAATTCAGCAAGTTATCATTCTCAAGTCCAGGGCAGCACAATCGAAACAAAATCAGTAAATCAAGTAAACAATATACGAGGAGTATCAAGTTCAATATATAAAGGTCTAAATGTCAAGAATACTCATAGCACAACTTTTCAAGAGATTCAATAACAAGGCTCACCAAATATATACATCATGTCGTCACACTAAGCACGAGCAAGTATCAAGAAGGATCAACGCCCTACATAAAAAAGAGTCAAAACCCAATAATCAAGAGAACCAAGAACCATATTAAAAATGGCTTCCTAGTTCGTACTTAAAATGGACAGCTTCCATTCTTAAGACGAACTAAAAATCCAGAGTCAAAATGGCAAATGATCCGAACCAAGAGGCATGCCAAGAGTAACGAAGTCACAGCCACAAGAAGGACAAGGTCCCAACAAGAGTGCTAAGTGATCAAACAATCCGTACAAGTGGGCCAGTTACACAAGCGTCTTTGATGTATTAAAGAATACCAACACGACAATGCAAAGTGACAAGAGGTAACCAAGGTACCAAGATAGACTTTCAGATATACCAGCAGGTAAAAAGAGTACAAGTACAAATTTATACACAAACCTCAGTTCTTTAGCACACAAACAGTCCAACAAAACTCCACGAGTCAAACCGTAGACCAGCAGCGTATCAAAGTCTTCAACTTGTATACAAGGATATACAACCTTAAAAAATGAATTCAATAACTTATTTACTTTCTAGTAGCTCAATAATGATGACGTAAAAATAGAGTTGTCATCACAAGTAAACCTAGCCCTTACAAATACGACTATGCTCCCAGAACAGTAAATTCTGGCCATCCTAGTGCCTCGTGTCACAATTAAGATTTGAAATGGCAAACGGCCAAACTGGACTGTATACTCTTCATGAAAGATGTAGGTACCTCTCTTAAGGTTGCAAAAAGCCTAGAATCACCGCAGAATGTATTTTGGATCAAAAGATATATTCAAAACACTAACAGTTGTCCATACAGGATTTCAAACTTCAGAATCTAGACAGAACTTGTCCTATGATGCGTCCCATATTTCGAATCCATAACAACCAAATTAGAGTTTAACATAAACATAAGAGTTGTACATATACGAATTATCTTTCCAAATCATATTTATTCACAGTAAACAAAGTTATACAGAACGAGATATGCTTAATCTACTAAACGCTACCCAGCGCAAAAACAAGTTTTACTACTTACCAAAGAGAAGAGTGTAACTCGATTTCCAGCCAAAAGGACCAAAATTTTCTCTTGTGATCTTGAAGAACAACATGTTAGATAAAGTTCTAAGGGACTTATACTTCAACTGAGACGAATTTCCTAAGAGGAGGTGTCAAAATATAGTAACACAGGAGGTGCTTATCATATACACAGTTGTCCCTAAAAGTTGGCTGTCCAAATAATAGTGTGTTGTCCAATTGCATACATATACACCTATATATATATATATCCTTCACCTCCTTTTTAAAACTACACATATTTCTAATTAAAACATTACGCAAATACCCCCATACAATACATTAAATTACGATGACAATTATTTTAAGCAAGGTTGCAAATATAACATTATTTCAAGTTCTCAAAAAAAATGAGAATAAAACATATTGTAGTAATTAAGCAGTGGTTTATCGACATGCGACTCTTGTTAGCAAATATTGAAAGTTAAATTTAAAAATTAACAAAAAAAAATAATATTCTTTAATATATCGAAATGAACTAATAAAAGAAAAATCAATTAAAAGATATGATATAATTTTTTTGTTAAAAAAGGCTTAGAATAATTTGTCATTATTAAAAAAATTGAGCCTTTCAAATTTGGAGTCCAAAGCAGATGCTTCATTTTTAGGCATTGAACCGCCGCCCTGGATTCACACATCAGGCTAAAGTGAATACCTCATTTTAAAAATATTGAACCGCCCTTGAGCTCGCACATCGTGTTTAACTGAAGTTTGGAGGAATTTTGAAGTCGCTTATCGAGCATATCATTCCATTTCTTTTTCTCATCTGAGTCACATGTGACTTGTGAGCGTAGTAATAAATCACGTTATTTTAAAGAAAAATTACGCGTATACGTAAATATATACTAATTAATTACTTAACATAGTTATAGTTTGTTTTAATTATAATTCGCAACCTACTTTTATCTATAATTATGCGGCTCAACTTTTTAGTTTTGTATAATTCGCACGTTTGTATAATTCAAAATTTGTATAATTTTTATATAATTCAGAATTTGTATAATATAATTTGTATAACTGTTTACACTTCTGATGTTTGTAATTATATACATTCGTTATTTCGAGTTTATACAAAAATAATTGAATTATACAAATATACCCGCGAATTATACAAACCGACAAATTATATAAATCAACGAATTATACAAATGATGCAGCTTAAATTATATCTACAACCCGTAAATATACAAACTATAACTATGGAGTATAATTAAGTTTATTATAGTGACTATTTGCGAAAAATCCTCATATTTTAATTGGACTACACTCTGGTGGTCTTTGTAGCGTAAATGAGAATTTAGTTTGCACATGTCACTATTAAAACAAGCTTATACTCCATCCGTTCATTTATTTTTTTTATTTGTCATATTGCGCTTTTTGAAAGTCAGTTTGACTAATTTTTAAAGTTAAATTAGATTACATTAATTAGATATTTTAAATTAAAAAATTAGATATTTAAAAAATTTGCGAAAAGTGCTATAAATTGCAATTTTTTACTTATCGATGTGATGCAAAAATACATCTTAAAATGTTAGTCAAATTTTTTATAATTTGACTCTAAAAAAGAAAACTATGACAATTAAAAGTGGAATGAGGTAGTATTAATTTTAATTTTTTTGGGGGAGAAATTATTTTTCCTAAAAGCTTCACCAAACACTTGTACTCTACAACCTAATAAGCAATATCTTGTATAAAGAAAATGACTTAGAAGAATTCAACCAAACAAACTATGAATGATAAGTTGTGCGGACAAATATAATCTCACATCACTAGTTGAGAAAACAATTTGGAATGCAATACAATCAAGCAACTGGTAACCCAATCTAAATCCTATACCAGTCCCCAGACGCTATCTTGTCAGGAAGGTAATTAACTGATAAACTAATGTAATAAGAGAAGACAAATTCAACAAAAGCTGAAGTAACACATAAATCTAAAATAATTGTGCAAACGATCGAAGGACTTCATTTTTTAATCTAGAGAACGAGGCTGCCTGCGAAAAGGCACATCCTTCTTTATCACCACAACTTCCCCATGTTGTTGTTTACCATCTTCGGCCTCTTTTACATTTTCCACCTTTGTCTCTGTTTTCTTCTTTGATACTCGGAATGCGCTCTTCAATCCATTCATAAACCTTCGACTAAAATTTATCTTTTCCACTTTCGTATTTTCCTCGTAAGATACTTCTGGTGAATTAGACGATCCCATAACCGCTCTATCTCTAGCGGTAAGTATCCGGAAGCTTGCTGATGAAACTGATCCAATTTGTCCTCTATCGATCTTATTCTCAGAACTCAATCGAAAACTAGCAGAGCGAGCAGAGTTATGCGACGACAAATTATTCTTTGCGTTTTGATCTGATTCGTTAAGAAGTTTCTTCATGCCACTCAACTCTTGCTCTAAACTTTGGATTCGGGAGCTTGTGGCGTTCATAGCTGCCTTAAGCTGTGACACTTGACGAAGTGCTGCGTCTCGCTCGAGAATTGCACCCAAACTGACATCGTTTTTACTTTGGAGAAGATCAATGTGATGATCGTGGTTGTCAGCAGCAGTGGACGTTAGGATAGAGCGGCGGGTGCTCAATTGCTCAATGAACATGGCTTGGACCACAAACCTTAAAGGCATTCTGGCGTTTTGGACCGCGTGCATGAGAAGTTGTGGCGAAAGGATGCTACAGTCGATGTAATTGCACATTATGACTTTTTCTTCATCTGTTATCTTCCCCTTGTATTCCTGTTGAAAGAACAGCGTAACTAACATATTAAAGGAATGAAGTGCATCATTGCTAGTAGGAAACTATGAACTAGATAAAAATTTATACTCTCCCCTTCCAATTTGTGTGATATAGTTCGAATTTTGTAAATTGGGATTGGGAGTATCTTACTTTAAGATAAAGGTCAACAACTCTATAGAGCTGATCATGGCTTCCACTCAACCACCGATTCATGGACTTCACGATTAACTGAAATTCCACAGGCCGCAACTCTTTAACCTCGCTGAGGCAATTCATAATGCTGTCACCGTTGTCTACCAAACTTAACGCTTCAATACATCTACTCAACAATGACGATGTCGTTTCACACTCTGGGAGCAGAGAAACACAAGAACGCAGCACGATCGATGCATATTCACGATTAACGGCAATTACACGGCGGAAATATGCTTCCGTTTTCTGAACCAAGTTTTCGCCACCGGCAATGTTATTAGCCTCCGTCATCTCTAGCAATTCCGCCGCCGTATGAAGTGCGGCGACGTTAAACGGCGTAACGACAATGTGCGAGTCATAACAAAACTCTGCGATCAAAGAGAATGTTTCGGCCGTTATCTTTAACGGCGGAGAGAGGGTTAATTCGGACAAACCCTTCAGCTTTCTTTTCAGAAATCCACTCCTTGCTGCCAACGGATCCTAAGGTAAATTTAATAAATACTCAGTAAATGCCCCCAGTTTTTGCATTAATTGAGAAATGTACACTTCAGTTGTAGGCACAGCTATCAAGTGCATAATTGTAAAACAATTTTATGATCTTCAATTATGTAGTGGATATTTCCAAAAGCTAGTGTCAATTTGAATTATAAGAAATGCAAAATATAATATGTCCATTTTATATCTTGAAATATTCAAACCTTATGAAAACAAAAGAAAAAGAAGTGCTGCTAATGGTGAAAAATGAGTAGTCCAAAATAGAACTCAAAACTATTTTGTCTTTTTAACTTTTTAAGGGATTATTTTATTTTATTTTTAATTTGTTAATGCAACACTTATTTCTGTAGGAAAATAGTAAAATTTTGCAATCAGATATTCTAAAAATGAAAGAAGAAAGGGGTATTCTGGAAATATGTAGTAATTAGGAATGGGCCTTGATGACTAGACAATTGCATCTCATATTAACATTTTATTATAGTGTCCTACTGTACTTTTTTTGGACTATACTGTTTGAACTTGAACATCTTATCATGTTAATTCTTGTATTGTACTGTTTGTGAAATAGTTTTCATATTTATGTATAGACAGACAGATAGTATAGATTTGTGTTGAAACAATTTAACTTAAGTTCATGTTAAGATACGAACAAATAAACAAATTATTCAGTCAACTTTAGTCCTGTTCAGATTGATGGAGATGTAGCAACAACACACCAACAAGTCAATAATTTTATAGAATTTTTTTGTATAAGAAACAAAAAAACAAATTAAAAAAAGGAACAATTAAGTTCCTTCTGAATCAATTTACCCATGGGTAAAAACGGAGGAAAAGATAAAGGTGAAAAATGAAATGTGATTGGAGCATGAAAGTACCTTGTGTAAGCGAAAACGTGAGCTCTCAACATGTATGACTACATCAGTCTCATTTCCAGTAACTTGAGACCTTACATAACAAATGCAGATAAAAAATCAAGCGTATTGAATGGAAATTTACATTAGTAAATCGTATAAACCTCCAATCCCTATAATTTTAAAAAGACAGATTACATGATACAGATTAAATTCTTACCAGGGGACGACCCTGGAGCGGGGAGGTGAAGGAGATGTGGAGATTCCTGGAGAGATCGAAAGAGAAGTAGTAGAGGAATCTTCAGCATCGTCTTCATAAATAGTATCCACAATCCCTAAATCTGCCCAATTTCTGATGGCTTCCATGGCCAACCCCTTTAATTTTCACCTTACAGCCCAGTGCTACTGCTTCCGCTGAAAACGTTACGTTTTTTGTTTATGATTTTAGGGGCTGAGTACTAGTGGAGAAACCAAGGAAATAGAGGAGGTGAAAAAGAGAATTATTCCCCCGCTGGTAATAATGTAGTTGAGGGGCATTAATTATTTGCAGGTAAGGTAATAAATGCTTTTTTCCCTTAATAACCTTTTGAGTTTGGAAATTCAAAATTACTTGCTTCCTTTTGTGAGTACTATTGAATGGTAATTTTGCAATCTGATTTGCTTTCTTATGTAAATCTCCACTTTCCTTAAAAATCCATCAAACTGCACAGAACCTGAGTAGTCCAAACGGCTGGAAAGCTACACTGGACGGAAGAGAAACAAATATTTTACTAAAAATAGAATATGACGATCATTAATTTGTTTCTTGGTTAAAAAGAGATGTACTAAACCTGTTTACCAAATGGCAGCAACAAAGAAGAATCGTCACATATATTCAACGTGAATCTGAATTAGTAAGACATTTCAAATACTGAAGAAAAAAAAAAGTCTAAGCTTGTCTATGAAATGACAATGGCAAATACTATTGAAGGAGGGGTGGAAGCTATCGCTTTCAGGAGCGGTGCATGTAGTTGTGCCAAATTGAACTAAATAAGAGACTCATTCAAGGGGGGTGGGGGGTGTTAATTGAGTATAATTATTACTTTGTTTTATGGAATTATTATCATAATTGTTTATGTTTATATTTGCATTAAATTATTATTCATGGTTGTTACGTTTTGTTGACAACCTGTGATAGCGTTATGAGTAATGCATTCACCAAATTAAAGAAAATATAAATAGAGCAATGACTAATTTTTTGTTAGTATTCTCCTTGTTTTGATGGTCAAAGAAACTTTTAAAATTGTATGAAGTAGGGATTTAATTGGAGAAGTATAATTAATAAGAATTATTAATTATCAATATTTAGATCCCGGTCAAATATATAACTAGATATAACAAAATTAGCTCATACAATTGTAACTCGTTTAATTCATTCAAGTTTGGGTTGATTATTGACTCGCCCATTTATTAGCTTAGCCCATCAATTTTGGATTGATATCTAGTCAAATTAATTCTTTTGAAATCTGGTCAAAATAATTTCAAAAAGACATTTTTTAAATTAGATGTATATATAATCATAATAAAGAAAAATAACAATTTTATTATGTAGTGAAAGATTATAAAAGAACAATTATAACTTAGTAAGAATTGAGGGGGTTAGATTTTGACCCGTATTTTAGCCCACTTCAACTCAAGTAACTTTTAAATGGATCAATAATCTGACCATTTTAACTCACTTCAACTCAAGTAACTTTTGAATGGATCAATAATCTGACCATTTTAACTCACTTCATCTCCACCCACCCAAATTTAACTCAACCTGCTCATTTACCACATCTCAATAAAATTTCGTCTAAATTACTCTTGGCTGCACAAAAGAGGATTGTTAAAAATAATACTAATAAAAAAAGTTCAAACGCTTTAAGGGACGTGACTAGAGTTAAAAGGAGTTCAAAAACTTGAATGCGACGTCAAAGAGAGAAGAATAGGTTCCAATTATTTTTGCCCTCACAAATCATAATTGATCAAAGGCAAGAGATTGAATGGTCAGGTAAATATGTGATATGGTAATAAAAAGTTAATGTAATTAATATAT